>JAODPA010067181.1:0-33548 GCA_025585075.1 Nepenthes mirabilis
ATTTGATACGTTACAGAAGGTCTGCCGTCTTCATCCCCTTGGACTGGTGTCACAGACGGGGATCTCAGCCTCCTCACAAGAGGCGCTGTATCTATATCCTTATCATCGGACAAGAAGTAGTCAACAGTGGTCGCCAGATGCTTTAAAACTTCTGCCCGACGACTTTTCTTTGGCTACTCGGACGGCTCCTCAATCTTAAGAGACGCTTCCTTCCTCCTCAATTTCTTCTTTCTCTTCTTCGTTGCAGCAGCAGTGGCAGGGGCTCCAGAGTCCTCGCCACGAGTCCCCCACTTGGCCTTTTCTAAATTCTCCGACCGCAACCAGATATTCTGCTTATTTACATTGAAGGTGCCAAGGTTGGCCAGAACCAAATTTACAACCTCTGGGGCAATCTCCCTCTCCCTTGCAAAAGGATCTGCATCCACGTTGCCCTAAGCATTGGAAAGAGCCCAAATCTCTTGGACCTACAGAAAGAAGAACTTATCCTTCCACCTTTTGGTGGAATCTGGATTTTCACCACTCATAATAGTAAAATCGGGACGTAGAATGATGACAATTTAGTTCAGATTATAGGTGAAGCAAAATATCATCTTCACCATTGCAGCCTCAAGAATTTTATTGTAACAACAAGCAAAAACGTAGAGCGAAATAAGATACTTGACGGCGTTAGGATGTAACCTAGCAAACATAACCTTGAGTGCCTTTATGATGAGATAGAGCTTTGGTGGGATAAGAAAGCAAATCCCACCCTTGAGGTGAATTTTGTAGACGGTGATGAAGTCGTTCGGATGACTGCAAGCCCTCTCATGGGGTTCTGAGACCACCATGGCCATTAACTCAGGTATCTTGTATTTAGTGCGAATGGTTTCGAGTCTGCCCAGAGAGACAGCGGAGGCGATATCTCTAACCCCAGGTGCCATTGAAGCCCAAGGAAAAACGCAAAAGAAATAGGGAGGAAGGGAAAGTTTGGAAGGAGAACAGCCAAGGGCTTAGGAGAGAAATTCCTTAGGTTGCATAAATGAAAACGAAAATGAAAGAAAGGAAGGCATTTAAAATCGACAAAAAAGCAAAAGGCGCGTGCCATCATTGCTCTTATCATGTGTTGGTTGCCTATATGCCGTCAGAGTTAGTGAGCTTTGTCTTCTTGAGGTAGTGCCAATCCAATTGATAGGCATTAGATGCGCTTTAATGGCAAAAAATGGTGGCACAGACTGATGTCTCGAACTCAAAAGAAGCTCTTGGACACATCCTCATAGAAGGCCTTAATCCCGAGAGCAGTCCCGAAAATGGCCGAGGACATTTCTGGGGACACAAGGACATCATCACAAATTGCGCAGCAGTGCCTGGAGCCCCAAAGTTCCACGGACATTTTAAGCCAAATGCAAGCCGTGGCACACTCTCGGACATTCTGATCAACATGCCCAGACTACTACTCTCCATCATGTCCGTGGACGCCAGCAAGAGAAGGAAGCAAGCACAAACATCCAGCGAAGGTACAAGCAGACTTCCAATAGAAAGGTCCTTCACGCAAAAATTATCCGCATCCAATGGACATACCAAAAGGCTGAGGTTCTCAGACCCTTTGGTATGAGGGGTTATCGATGGGTATTGATACTCCATGTCCACTTGAATGACCCATTCCCCTGTAGTGGGACCTTGGCCGAAGAGGCTCAAAAGGTTCAGGTACTAGGAGCCAGCCCATGTGACATGGTAGACTTAAAGCCCACTTGGGCCCGCGAACTCAAGATGGGTCGCGGACATCACCGCACTTGCAAGACGGCGTGCCAGGGGATTTGGTTGCTGACCCTGTCAGGCCATCAGGGCGATGATAGCCTGCAATACACACTTGGTCACTGTAGATGTGATATCACAAGAGATTATTCAGCGTGCACGCCACATTCTTAACACAGAGGACTGGATTGGTGGAGTTGGTGGTTGGCTTCCTGCACACGCCAGCGCCACGTGGCCAACTCTTAAAGGATGGCTCAACCACTATAAATATATTAATTGTGCACCTAACAAAGAATTTAGTATTTTTACTCTTACTTAGCTAATATAGAGAGAAAGAGAGAAGAGAAAGAGAAGGACTTGAGCACACTCTATAATCTCTTTGTAATCTCCAATAGCATAGTAAAACTAGTTCTCGGACTAAAGTCCTGTGGCTTTTCATTCTCATTTACGAGAAGGTTTTTTATATAAAAACTTCACGTGCCTTTGTCCTTGTACACTCTAACTCCCCACGATCAAATTGTGTCATCGTCCTCAAACGTACATTTCGCTCTTCGTGTTGTATGGCTCTTGCATGAAAACGGTTGTGGACTCAGCCAAATTTCCGTCCATACGAGTATGTAAGATCCGAGGACGCTATAAGGTTTTTATAGACGAAGAAGATGGACAGTATTTATTAAGCCCTACAAACTTGCCTAAATACATAAAACAAAATAAAAATTGGTTGTAGTTAATTGTATAGTTGTATATTAGTTAAAAGGTTCGGCGTTATTTCTCTCCGTACATTCAAAGGCATATATAAATTTGGACATAATGTAATGAAATTAAAAAATAAAAATAAACAACAAAACCAAGCCTACTAGCTATTTAAAAAATTATTTTATAAAATATAGGTACTTAACAAACTTCTACGGAAAGAATCTTTATCTGGGTAACCTATAGGAGCTAAGCAGATGAAAATTCTTTGCCACAAAGTATTTTACTATTGTGTTTTTTTTTTTAAATCTCGTAAACAATGGTATAATATATTTTATTATTGTCAATTATTAATTGTGTAAAAGATCTGATCCATCTGCTTGCAATATATGCCTTTGAAGTGAAGAATCGTAAATAAATGGTGCAATAATTGGTTAAAAAATTTATACCACGTGCCAATTTGATCGCTTTCGGGTAGGCGGGTTTCTTACTTTGTAATTGGGCGAATAGAGGCACTGCTGAGGCCGTGCGACCTCACCGAAATCAAGCTCCTCGTTATCACTTCTTTTTCTGATCTGGGGACTTGATAGGCTCGTTATCACTCGAAACCACCGGTTGTATCCATATCGTTAAGAACAAAAGCTAGACCATTCTTTAACTGACATGGCACCGAGGGAATCAGCATCTTTTCATTCCACACCACACAACTCCAACTCCCACCCGCGCTCCCTGTTAACAATAATATAGCAAAAGCAATGCACCCCATCACGGTGAGGCCACTATGCCTCTCCTCTTCTTCCTCCTATAGTTTTCCATCGTCCCCGCCTCCCCAACCTTACTCTCTCTCTCTAAATCCCAACTTCCCTTTCTCCCTTCCCAGCTCTTCCTTCTTCAATCTTGGAAAACGGTTTCTCTTCCTTAACCCATCATGCTCTTCCCTCAAGCAATCCAAGAAACAACAGCAGACGACTCTTCAGAAGACTTCGGGTGCTCCTCAGAGCCTTCGCAGACTTTTGAATTGGAATCCGATGGGCGAAGAGGATAGAGGACACAAGCAAGGTAGAGATGCTGATGGGGATGGGGGTTTGGATGCCGTGAAAGGTACAATCTTGGCTGGTTTGCTGTTGGTTGGTGTTGTCGGTGGATTTGGCGCTGTTGGTTATGTATATAAGGACCAGATCAATTCCTTTTTGACTCGGTTTTCCACTCTAATCGAAGGTAATTTTCCGTAATTCCTATTCTGTGTTTATTGTTCCTTTTTTTTTTTTCATTTTTTCATCATCAGTTTCTGAATGACTTTGCTATGGATTTTCATTGATGGTGGTTTTGCGTGATTGCCGGATGCAATTGGGTGGTTTTTTTTTTTTGCAATTTTCGTGAAGAATTCGTTCTTGATCCAATTCTCAACTTCGATTGATGATTATTTACATTGTACGCAGCCCAATCGGGTGCCTTTTTTCCCCGCAATTTCAGTGATCCACTCTTTTTTCGACCCATTATTCTAATTTCATCCGCATTAATTTCGCATGATTTCTAGAATTGATTTATTGATGAATTCCTTCTTGAATTTCTACTTTACTTCAGGGTAAATTTGCCGTATCCATAGACCCAATTGTGATTTTCTTTTAGATTATTTTTATGATTCTGTTTTTTACCCTGTTTTTAAATTTCATCGACGGTAATTTTGCGTGATTTTGATACACAATTGGGTGCTTTTTGCAATTTTCATTTTTCAGTCGTGGAGCTGAGCTGAAAATTGCTTTTTTGGGGGATGATTTTGTTGGGATTTGTCGAGAGTAAAAATACGCACACAACTGGTGGTGCAGTGTGAACAAACCCCCAAATCTCTCACCAATCATGGACCACAAAATATCGTGAGAGCGTAAGAAACGAAATCACCCAACCAAGGACACATGTTGCACGGTAATATTTGACAAAAAAGACCCCTCACAAGAAAAAATTATAAAACAAACACTAAAAAATATTCACTACAATAGTATCCGGTTACAAATATACTCTTTTCAAAATCCCTCCACTATAATCTGTGTTAATGACTGATTAGATATAACTCCAACACACCTAATAATCCATTAGATAAAATATGTCGAGAAAAATGAGTAATCAAATGGTAATATATTTTAAAAATAAAATTAGAGTAATATACTCAACCTTGGTAAAAAATAAAGCTTGAATTGGACATTAATCAGATGTCGAACCTATTCTTCTTCTATCTTTTCTCTCTTCTTACTCTTTATGTAACACTCATTTATGTCGAAATGATTTTGAATTTGCCCAAAAATTAGAAAAGAACATTTTATATTCCATGTGGTCCCTTAAGAGGCCATCTCATGTGCACCTGCCCAATCCTAGTGCTTAAACGGCCATCTTGTAAATACCTGTAGGAAATCCTTCCATTCCTAGAGTTTTGAGCGGGTAGCTCATGCCTATCTTGTGGAACCTTCGGTGAACAGTTTCATTCAAGTAAACTTTTTGTGAACATTGTGTGACCTTCAATGATCATCCATAACCCTTAGATGATCCATCTATTGAGTATGGGACTTATAAGGGAGTGATCAAAAAACCTAACAAATTTCTTCTCATGACTTTATGGAGGACTCCTTATCACTTTGATGATTATCATCTCTTGGCCTCTAGTAACCTGCGTTCCATGAGGATCCTAACATTGGCCTCCGCAAATTTGGACAAAACCTTCTTCCGCTCCACCAAACTTGAAGTATTGCCACTCTTTTTTAGCTTCTTCTATACAGTAATGTCGCTCCCCTTGCACTCCTTCTTTAACTTCCTCCTCCCGCTACATTGACCAAGCCTCTCATTAGTCACATTGACGTTTCCCTTGATAATTGAAGCCTTATTAAGTACTGATTTGATCGCTTGCTTTCCTTTGCCACAACTGCAAAGTCTTTGGTGAGTTTTTATTGGCATTTGTCAAAAACCGTGCGAAACTTCTCCTTGTCAAGTTTCTCGTTTAAAATCAATTCAATCGAGCATCCGGAGCATGTCACATGCCCTTCAACATGCGCTTCATCCTGTTTCTTGTCTATAGGCTAACATCACTACTATTCGCTACCCTTGATGAGTCATTATTACCCATCTTCAATACCCAATAGTTATTAGGTGTGTAAGAGATAAAGAAAGATTTTCTCAACATCTCATAGTGTGAGGATTCACTATTTATCACCCAACTCATCTTGTGGCCCATGAAGCTCTATGTCTTTCCTATGTGGATGACTAGAAGGTCTCTATAGATAGTGATAGAGGCTTGATCATTACTGACATGATCCTTAATCTCTTATCGCTCTCTACCATTCTCCCCGTGCATTTGCTTGAAGTTATTTTGTTTCATATAGCCCTTCTTGACACAGTGAAAGTATTTGATGTTCTTGAGTTTGAATTGGCTGTTGCTTCTCTCTGACTTACTATTTTACTTCCTCAATATTCCATGTCTCTAACCACTAGTAGACACTAAGGCACTTGGCTTCCCTAAAAATTCGTCATTTTTCTTCCACCTAAACTCATTTTTAAGTAAGAAAGAAATAAACTCATCAAGGCTGCGTGTGTCCTTCCCGAACGGTAGTATCATGATAATATGATCATATTAGATCGGCAACGAGCTAGTAACACTAACGTTTTGTCTTCATCCTTGATTTTTTCATTAAGTGCTGATATTTGCATTAAAATTATCTAAGTGTTTCTTGAAGCTTTCCCCTTTGGAGCACTGTAGGCTATATAATTGCTTCTTCACATACAACCTCGATGTTAGAGATTTGGATTTGTATCGGCTTTCCAACTTCATTCAGACATTTATTGGATTCGGCAAATTAGTGACTTCTTAAAGAATGTTATTTGCAAAATATAACTTGATCGTCCAATTAGTAAAATCCCTCGTATCTTACCACTCCTCATCCTTCATTTTCTTCGACTTGTCTTTATTCTTCTATAGTGCTTTCATTGTTCTCTTGGTTAAAACGTTTCTCACTCTCTTTTGCCAAAAAATGAAGTTGGTTGGCCTATTTAATTATTTTATTTGAAATAACAAACCTTTCAATGTCATCACCATCAAATTGTAATTTTCATAACCCAAAAAATTCTACACTCTGATACCATTTCTTGGGATTATCTGAAAATACACATGCAATCAGTGCAGTGAAAACAAACCCCCTGAATCTCCTGTCAATCATTGGCAGTTAAACACCATGAGAGTATAAGGAGCCAAATCACGCAATTAAGTATACAATTTGCACAATAATATTTAATGTGAAAAATCTTTTTTAACTAAGTGGAAAACTATGGGAAAAACTCTGAGAAAAATATACTATAGTAATATCTAGTTACAAATATAATTTCTTTCGAAATCCTTTTACTATAACCTAAATAAATGACTGATTGAATATAACCCCAACATACCTAAGAGCCAATTAGAAAAAATAAATTAAGAAAAATAAGTAACTAAATGATAATACGTCCTGAAAATAATATTAGAACAGCATACTCATCCTTGGCAGATAACAAAATTCAAATCGAACCTCAACCGAATATTATGCTTCTTTCTCTTCTCTCTTTTCTTTCTTCTCGCTCTTTGTACGACGCTCATTTGTGTCAAAATGATTTTGAATTAATCATAAAATCAAAACTAGGCCTTTTATATCCTGCGTGGCTACTAAAGCGGCCATCTCGTGTTTACTTGCCCAGTCCAAATAGCTTGCACCTATTTTACGGAACTTCCCATCAACAATTTTGGTAGAGCTAACCTCCTGTAAGCATCCTACGACCTTCAGTGAATAACGTCGCTCAAGCAACCCTCGTCCAAACGTCACATGACCCTCAGATGACCTATTCATTGAGTGTAGGATTCATAAGGAAGTGATCCAACAATCCAATAGATTTTATTATTATTTAGATTATTCGAAGCCTTTTCTTTTTTTTCTTTATTTGGTCTGTAGCTTAATTTCAAACTACATTATCTGGGATAAACTTGGTATAGCTTAAAGGAACTTAATTTTCCTAACATTAAAGAGAAAATTGGCTAACTCCTCTCTACTGGCTTGGCCAAATTAATATCCACCGTCTCATGTATTGCTTCATTTCAAGAAAAACGAAGATCATTTCTGCTACTACTGATGTATTTGTTCCTCTATGTTCAGTTGGCACTTTTTTGTACATATGCCACACGTAAAGTGGGTTTATTGCATTTAAATCACTGAAAGGAAAAGTGAAACCATTCATAAGTCTCAAAATTTTGTCCAGCCTTGTCATGATTTCTTGTAATGAGGAATATCATGTCTTGATAATCTTTGTTAAATTGGTGTGGTAAATGCAAAACTTGATGAGACTTAAACTGTTATACACATTCCCGAATTATTGTGTTATTTCACAAGAAATAATGTAGAAACAATTATAAATGACATACCTGAATTCATGCCTATAAATTTTTTTTTGGAAGAACAAGAGGTCAGTTTCTATTCCATATTCTTTTCACTCTTTCTACTTGATTATAAAAGTCAAGAGAATGTATTAAGGGCCCTTAATTTTCTCTCTCAGGAAAACATAATGCAAAGTTTTGAGGGTGTAACCACCCAGTTGCCAAACTGCCTTTTATAAACCAAGACAGAAAAAAAAAACACTACTCCTTGACATATATAAGTGAGGAGATCGATTTGCATTTAATGGGTAGGACGACGATCATGTTTTTCAATTATATAAATGTTTTTCTTTTAATTAGTGATCGTGCCCATTGAGAAAATAACCTCTCTAATAAAATAAAACTAAACCGTACAGGATTGTAACATTTGATTATTTTAGTAAATTATTAAATATGTGGCTAGTTATATGAGGCCAATTTAACAATTATATGGGTAGGACGACGATCATGTTTTTTAATTATATAAATGTTTTTCTTTTAATTAGTGATTGTGCCCATGGAAAAAATAACCTCTCTAATAAAATAAAACTAAACCGTATGGGATTGTAACATTTGATTATTTTAGTAAATTATTAAATATGTGGCTAGTTATGTGACGCTAATCTGACAATTGGTTAAAATAGAAAGGAATTGTAGATTGATGTTGATGGAGAAAAGCAGGCCTTAATTTAGTCATTACTTTCTACCCTTTGCTCTGCAGGCTTTTATTTGAAAACAAGTATCCGGTGTCAGTTTGCTTTAGTTTTCCTTTCTTTATTATAGAATCTGTTATACCATTTATGTTTGTATCTGTTCTCGTGTTGTCTCTTCATTGAACAGGTTATGGCCCAGCTGGATACGGTTTATATGTTGCAGTTTATGCTGGATTGGAAGTATGTGCTTGACTCATTCTCTCTCTCTCTCTCTCTCTCTCTCATGATAATCATCTCATAATGAAATAGCTTTGTTTTGAATTGAAGTGCCAAGCATCATTCCGTTTCATTAGAAACGACAACTTGTTTGAATCTTCTTGCATGTTAGCCACAACTTTGGCAAATTGATAATTATATTACTTAAGTATATGGTCTTTGTACGTATGTTCTGGCTAAAAATTGATTGCATTTGTGTAAATCATTAATGGGTTCACTTTGCTGGACATATGATCAGTTTGCTTCAATTGACTTTGTTTTTACTCATATTTCTCTTAGATCCTTGCAATACCAGCAATTCCATTGACGATGTCAGCAGGTCTTCTTTTTGGCTCCTTGACTGGCACCATTATCGTCTCCATAAGTGGAACTGTAAGTGCACTTCTGGCATGTGCTATAGAAGGTTATTGCAGCATATGGTTCTGAGAGGTCTTTTATGTCCTTTTTTAAGGTAGCAGCAAGTGTTGCATTCTTAATTGCAAGGTACTTTGCCCGTGAGCGTATTCTTAAATTGGTTGAAGGAAATAAAAAGTTTCTTGCAATTGACAAAGCCATTGGAGAGAACAGTTTCAGAGTGGTTGCCCTCCTCCGCTTGAGTCCATTGCTTCCATTTTCTCTTGGGAATTACTTGTATGGCTTGACATCTGTTCGATTCATTCCTTATGTCTTGGGAAGGTCTGCTTCTTTTCCTCAAGCTATTGGCTTTGAGAATATCTGCATCTCAATTTTATGACAAAGGTAGATTAGGGGCAGACAGATTGAGTCAGTAGTCCCAAGTCCAACCCTTACCCCTTCTTTAAAGGGGAAAGAGCAACAAATAGTTGGCTTAAATCTAAATCATTCTCTGTCACAAGCAATGAATCTGTTGAATAAAAGGCTGTTCAGGATTTCCTTTGCTAAAATGAATTGAACCAGAAATACCAGAATCTATGGATATAGTTGTATCAGCTGCTGGAAGAGTATCACATGTATGCTTTAGATTGATGATCTCTTTATTTAAATAGCATTGACATAGAGGAGCAGTTTGGCCTTCAACAAATTAGCCTCTCCAGCCTTGCTGAAGGACCTTTGAACTGGTGTGCTCTGTTAAAACTATTTATTACTGTACCTTGTTTTGTTCAGGATGGGGTGGATGAAATTTATCGGTATCAATCGCGACTATATCAATATCAAATAATACATATTTGTATTAGATATATTGGTAGCAAATAAAATTTTCTTAGAATTATAAGTTGACAAATATTTATCGGCTAATATATCGGCCAAATATCTAGCAATTCGACCGATATTTTGAATGTTGGTGATATGTTGTAATTTTTTCATGATACCTAGAAATATTAATATATATACTGGGTATCGGCCATTATATTAAATATTGTTCGATATTTTCATCCATAATAGTTCGATGAGTTAATGTTGTAGGCTTCATTTAACTGGGTTGTCTTGAGAGTGGTTGTGTTTTTCTGCATGGCTGACACCCCCTTGGTGTTGATTTGTGGATGATATTTGTTCTTTCATACCGATTGAAAAAGCAATGCTGCTGGAAGTTAATGAATGTCTGTGGAAGATGTAATGATGTACTTTCCATATTTCTACTGATTTTATTGTTGTTCTTGTTGGACTTTGCAACAAATCCACACGCAACTTTACAGCCAATAAGTGACATGTGAATTTAGAGAAACTTATAAAATGCTACTCAGTACTCATTTGAATCAACTGGCAATGCAATGGTCATGATCATGCAGTTGGTTAGGGATGCTTCCAGGAACGTGGGCCTATGTCAGTGCTGGAGCATTTGGCCGAGCAATCATTGTGAGTGCCTTTGCTTGCTGCTGTAACTGTATGCCCTATTTGTATTTTTTCTGAATACTCGAGTCAATTTCTGCCTGTCTATTCCTGTTTTTCCAAATCCATAGGATGCAGTTCACCATGTATTCTGAAATAGCTTTGGACATATGCCTTTTCCTTTTCCTGGTTAAACCTTATGCCAGTAAATCCTCCGAGTAGCTTCTGGTTCTGGTCTCATTCTTAATCTGTTTATCTACGCTGCTGGCCCTTTCTCTGTGTGCATGGTGTATGCAATGCATGCATGCTTGAGATAACACATGCATTTTGCTTACTCAAACCATATACTCAGATGGCTTATAATTAGTCCTTGATGCCGTAGTTCAATTTATGCTACCGCAGCAGCATCTGGCTCACTTTGGATTGGGAAAAGATTGCTCAAGTCTGCCTTTATATTGTGCAATTTGGACCAGGCCTGTAGTCTGTCTACTATTGTTTGCTGGCTTTTTCTCAGCTCATGCCTGTCCCACGTTTGACTTCTCAGCAAGAAGAATCTGATGTTGGTCTACCTGGCGGGAATGGTCAACTGCTTACACTTGGATTGGGACTCTTAGTGACAGCTCTAGCTGCATCTTATGTGACCAAGCTTGCAAAGGTAACTCCTTGCCAGCTTAAGATAATATCCATCTCACTAAATGGCATTGTTTCCTTCATCAGTTTCCATCGATCCTTGTCACTGAACTCTCACTAAAAACCATAGTCAGTAGTTTATACCACGTGTTTAATGGAGCTTAGGCTGCATTTGTTTAGACAGATGGAAATGTAGTGGTGAAAATCCCAATGTTCCCATTGTTTCAGGAGTTGAACTTGGCTGTTTTTCAAAGATTGCATAGATTTTTTCCCTGTAGTCTATCGAGTTGAGATTTCATAAGAATCTCCTAGTGACGAATGTTGGATGTGGGCACCTCAAGGTGAAATGTGGAGCTGAAGTGATTATGCCTTAATTGCTTTAATCATCCTTCAATGATTTGGGAGCCTGTCAGGTGAAAGAGCTAAAAGAAACTATTTAGAGCAGGAGCAACATGAGAATAATGAATGAGGAGAGAAGAAATTGGTGCTTTGTTTTGTTAAATATTGTATTCTATGGAGACTTGTCTAAGGAATTAAAGCAAAAATAGTGTTCATGAACGATGAATTACATTCTTCTACAGGAGGAAGCAGGGCCCTTTTTTTTCCACTGAGGATTCTAACTGAAAATAAATAGAATAGTGTGGAAGCTTGGTTATGGAAGAGGATGATGAGGCATTTGACGTGGGTGGTATTTTTCAAATGGTTTGCTTTCTTTCAGGACCATCATCTATCTGAACTATAAGCCAACCTACCTACTGGAAGTACATCTATCGTGGATGTCTGTGGGAACTTTAAGAGGCAGGCCAGGGGAAAAGACTAGGGTGAACCATAGATATTGCCAGCCAGAATGCTTGACTATATGCGTAGTATTTCCTTCTTGATGTTGATGCACTGTCATCTTCTGCTTCTGTGTGCAGGATGCTATTAAGGATATCGAGTAAGAAAGGCACCCTCAGTTTCCTGTGGGCGACAATTTAAAGCAACAGGTGATGCCTATTGTGTATATCCTTGGAAAAAATATTAACTTTGTACTTTTTTGTATTTGTTTTAGAGAACCATTAATTAATATCTCCTGCAGTATATAAATGAGCTTGGTATTTGAATGGAACTTCTGTTCTAAATGGAAGCATGAGGAGCAAGTTTAATTGGAATTACCTATTGCTGGAAAATTTGGTGTAAAATTACTAAATTTAGGGGGCGTAGGAATAACCATCCTATCTTTTAAGGCATCATTTGTCCCTAATCTCTAAGAATTCACTGTTGGGTTCTGGCATATAGCCCTCACGGAATATCATGACCAAATACTGGACAGCAATCCTATTGATTTACTATACTTGATTTGGCCATCTGTCCAATTAGTCGATAGATGCTTGTACTCACGGTTCCTTATACAGGCATATAGCCCTCCAAGATATCTCTCTGTTTAGTTGATTCTTTGCCCTTTTGGATACAATGTCTATTTAGGACAGATATCTTTCCAGATCTTGTTAATTTTAAAGACATAACATCTGGCATGTTAAAATTCATTCGATTATGTTTTTTTTGTGATGATGTATTTCGAGTTTAAACTTGCTATATTTTCTAATTTTACACTTGAATTTTTTTTAAAAAAAAAAAATTCTGAGGTCATTTTTTGAAAATTGGAGAAACGCTGGTGTTTTAAAGACACCACAATTCATTCCGACCCACAAATTTCAATTCCTACTTGTGCTACCCTTGAAGTGACCTACCAAATTGTGATCGGTTAACTCTTCAACCCACCAACTCATACCCATAGGAAAGATGGAAGTGACAAATTGGGTATGCATGCATAGCTTGGAGAATGGACTACTCTGGAAATCTCGTATACATCATCAGATAAAATAATAGAATTACAGAGATCTCGTGCCACATTCAGAATAGGATAGTTCAATGTCACTCACTGTTCCAATGATTTGTAATCCTAGTTTGAACTTTTTATTTTATTCTTAATTTGTTTTTTTCCTTTGAGCTAATTTTTATGAAATGGAGTAAATCAGTGGTTTAAAATTTGGTAGAAACCTTTTCCCTATTTTATGTGTATGCCCATCTTTATCATTGAACGGTTTCGCTATGAAAAAAGATGTCACACATAAAAGAGTATTTTGTTCTTAAAAAAGAATGGCCAAATATATGAGGTTTTAACACTAAGGTTTTCAAATTATAAATTTGGACATCAACATGTGGTGTGAGAACATTGTTCTTCTATTTGTAAATAATGAAAGTTTGGTGATTGTAATTACCAGGAAAAAAAAAAAAAGTTTGGCAACAGTAACCAAAGGAATGTGAACTTTTAGTTTGTGAACTCTAACAGCTAGTGATGGTGGAGTTATGATGCATGAATAATTTCAACATCACGTGATAGAATGTGATGTTGGCATAAACATACGCTGATGAAGTTTGGTTTGATTTGTAAAATTTTTGAACCGATTTTTATGAGTTACACTGTAAGAAAACAAATGCTTGAAATAAGATTTTAAAATCCTGAAACAAAATGATTAGAATTGTTGGGGAGACGTTGCTTTGTTTTGTTTGTCTGTTTGCATTTTTTTCCATTTGGAACCGAAGCACTGAGATGACCTCTTCTTTCCCAGACGGCAACCCAGGACAAATGCTGCATTCTGTTTGTAACCTTGAATTTCTGTGTTTTCTTTCTTATTCCCATCTTTGCTATGGGGTCATATATATATATATATATATTTTCTAGGCTAGGCTGTAATCTGATGGACTAATGTGCAGTTGAACTTGTATGTATCCTTTGATTGTGATACAGATTATTTGGAAAGACATATATATTCATGGTTGTCATTATGAAATTATACTACTATGACAAGCAAGCCTTCAACGCACATACATATGAGCATGAAATAAACGTGCCATTGCCGTTATTAATAATTTGGTATATGTGTGTAGGTGTGGGTGTTAGGTACGTTATAAATAGATGATGCCAGTACTTGTAAACGTGCTGGGGGTGGGAATTAGTGACTGGCTACATTTAATTATTTTATTCAGGAAGGGCCATATAGCCCTGTTGGATCATCCGTTCCAGATCCCAATGCTGGTATTGGCACTTGAGAGTCCAGTAACTCCAACCAAATGTTGCACGACCGTACACCTCCATTTGGGCTGCCGCGAATCTCTCGTAATCGCTTTTATTAGCGCCTTGCACCTGCCACTCAGCCACCCATTCCCCTGTACGTACGTGTCACAGGAATCAACGATTGAAAATTCAATTTAAGTGTGTATTAATTGATTAATTGATTGAAAACTAATTAATTACCGATGAAAACTAGAGGACCGCCTGAAGCAGGAAGGAGGTAATTCAAGTCTGATGCCCTCTCCTTATATATGTAGTCGATGTTCTGTTGGACGGTCATGTTGTTAAAGATATCACTGAAGAGGTTGTAGTAGTGTACGTCGATGACCACGTCCATGTATTTGTTGTCCATGATCATCGGGTACAATTCCTTCTGGTCTGCTTGCCCTAAACGCACTGACATTATTACGTAAGCATCCGCAGTGTGACTGCGCACTGCATCATATCCTTGTTTATAGTAGTTACTCAGGCTGTCGAATGTCACACCGGGTGCCAGAGGTTCATTGATCAACTCAATTCCAAGGAGGCAACTCCAATTTGCGTATCTGCAGGCAATGTTTACAAGAGAAAGAGAAAAAAAAAAGGAAAGAGTTGGTCGGGATATGTAAAATCCAGGTGCTCATTTGTAGCGTTGGGTTCTTAATGCGTCTTTTTAGGGTTATGCTTGTTGACTTAGTTATCATTTTTATTAGGAAGTCACATGCCTAGCCAAAGAGAATTCCAAAACTGTACGTGCTTATGAGGCCAGTTTAATACCAGGAAAAGAAACGACGGATTTTTCAACCACCCGCCCACCCTCCCCCCCCCCCCCAAAAAAAAAAAAAAAAAAATGGTGAGCATGATATGAATCAATCGTGTAACTCCAATTGCCTTTTGATGATTTTCAATGTATATGGATCTAAGAATAAATGGTGTCTGTTGCTTGAAATAGCTAGGTCAAATGAATATCTCATTTGCCATCAAAAGGAAATCTTTCATTTATTAGATCAATTGGTATTCCTTTCAGGGGCATGCCTAGCAGCAGCAGCATCTATTATATATGAAACTAGATGATCACCTGGCTGTAAGGAAGTTTATAACTCCAACTGTTTGCTGTATGTTTGCTTCAGTTTTTCCCCACTCCTGAGATCCGTCTCTACTAGCACTGTGCTCATTCCCATTTTGGGAGCCGGGTGCTGCATGCAGGTCAATTATTACTTGTATCCCATGTTTCCTACCAACGAATTAACATATATTAGTGTATTTTATCAAACTATCATCTATAAGCATATTTTAATTTCTCTTTATGCGCTATACATTCCAAATCAATTACTACATATGCTGAGTGACTGCAACAAACTTCGTTTGGGGATTTGTTGGGTCCAACAAAATTTTGAACTGATCCAAGCTTATCAGCCTTGGCCATTGATATAAAGGGAGACCCAAAATTGAATCAGCATTAGTAAGAACAAGCCCACTTGATGGCCCATGAAAGAGTTTCACAATCAAATTCCAAATGAAATTTGGGGAATTCAAATTAATTAGTCAGATTGTTAGATGGTTAAGATTTTAAGTTCAGATCGTATTCCAAGAAGTAGTTAAGGCTAAGCTAGAGAGTCGGGTTAAAAAATGTCAGTTGATTTGTTAAGTAATCACCATCTCCCTACAATCAGTAATTTGCACTATAGGCAATCTCCCCTTGATTATGCGGGATAGGTTTGATCCAACATGACCAGCCCTCACTATGACACAAGACTCAAAACGTGCTTAGTGATTGCTAACCAAAATAATCAGTAACAAGTACCATTGTTGGGCCGTGGCTTATAGTCCCGCTATGGAAAAAATGTCACTATTTGAGCAGCCATAAATATCAACCCCTTCGTCATAAAAGGGGGAAATCAAACAATCAAATCTAAAAGGAAGAAATTATTATGCTTGGCCTCAGAGCACTTTGGTTTCCAACAATCAGCTCAACCTATAAGTTTAGTCCTGCAGCATAGTAAAAATGCATAAAAAAGGGTTTGGAACTTGTCATCCAAAACACTTTATAAAATATAGTGTCTATTGCTCCAATATTCAACTCTCTCTCTCTCTTTTTGACCCAATTTTAGGCCTAAAAAAATTGATATGAGGATTGGAGAATACCTTGAGGAATTGCTTTCAATTTCTCTGAAACTATTACTTTGATTGAAATATGTAGGATTTAAATTAGAATGTTCAAAAGTTTGATCCAAAGCCTCTTTGGACCGAAATCTAGATTCAAAGTATATATCACTCATGTTATTAATGGAAACGAGTTAGCTAACTAGTCCCTCCAAAACAATAAGAATAGACTCATGAAGATCTATGAACCACTCGCCATGGTGAATCCTAAAGCTCACGGCTAGCCAAGTTAAATTCCTCTGATTGTCACCTTCACAGCCTCCCAACAAGCAACCAATTAAACACTCATTCAAAAGCATCATCAAACAAAGGAGCAATGACAGTCCAACTGCAGGATATGTCCTCGATGCTAAAGTTTCTTTGGGATGGATTTGGGGACCTACCTCATTAGATTGAGACCCCATCACTACAAGGTTTGACCTTGAAGAGTAGGTTAAAAGGCCCAAAAAAATAAATAAAAAAAATAAAACGTCTCTAAAAGGATATAAACCAGTACTAAGTCTACGATGGTCCACGAGACGTATTATTGATTTGTCTCCTTTGTACCTTGAATGCTGCTTAAATTTTGGAGACGGAAGAAAACCTAGAAAGATGAAATCCTCGATGTGCTCAGGATTTTGAATGACATTCTAATTGGGAAGAAAGTTCTTGTAGCAACAACCCATGTATCCCCGAATAAGTAGGCATTAGAACTAGCTGCTAACACTCAAAACTAAAGATCTTTATCAACACAAAAAGAATAACTTCCATGAATAAAGTGAAGAAAGAATAAAAAAGATAGAGAAGCAAGCCTTTTTGGGAAGATACTTCTAACCTTGTGGCCCAAATGAGCAATATCTCTAGATTATTTTGACCATTTTCTCACTTTGCTTGGTTTCCAAAACTCAGGAAATGTTGTCGTATGCCTTTGTTTTCCTGTGACTTGAAAGGGAGACACTTAAATTTTGTTCTACATGCTATAATTAAATTTAATATGGACATTGCAGGAATTGAATGGCCAATTTCTGGCCCACTTCACCTCCAGCAACAGGAAAGGAAATAGTTATAGCATCTTATCAAGGTCAAACAACCTCCTAACAATAGCCTTAAATGCTTCCACAACTGATTTAACACAGAAGGTTAGAGCATCTCAAAGCTCATCAATAAGATGAAGCTGAATCTCTTTATAAAAACCATTCAGCTTGGTAACTTCTTCAAATTGCTTGTCTAGTAAGACCTTTAGACATTCTTAGAAGTAGAGACGATTACTCGTGCCTACATTGTAATAGAGGAAGCCAATGACGCAACACACTTGAAGTGCCAGATTATGGATCTCACCTAGGACAACCTGCCGGGGAGAAGCGGAGAAACAGCAATAACCAACTTACTTATGACTTCATAAAGCAACAAAGAACTGGGCAGGACATGTGTCAAACATTTAAATCATTATATCTCATGCCTCTCACCGATACACGGGCAAATGTGTTAATGTAGATTCAGAATGAGAAGCTTCTGAAGTTGTCCAAACCAGTTAAGAATCCAAAGGAAGGAGATCAATTAAAATGCTGTCTTTATCATCAATCTTCGAGTCACAGAGTTAAGAACCGTTAAACTTTACAAAAAAAAGAGATTGAGGCACTAATCTAGAAAGGATACCTTAAAAAGTATACATAGAACCCAGGTGCCATCTAAAAGAAAGATAACAATGGCGAAGAACCACACAAGCAACAACAAAACCTGATGGTAGCTAAAGTCATTAACATAATGTATACAAGACCAATGGGGTGACAACTAGGAGGACCTAGATGAAGCTTCTTTTAGTAAGAGACAAAAATTAGGGTTGAGGATAAAAGTTATTTGTTTTAGTGACGATAATATTACTCATATAATTTTTTCTTACTTTTACTATATTAGTTCTCGTTTTAGATGGGATCAGTGAATATCATCTGAAATATTTGAAAGAGGTCTTTATCGATAATAAAAGCTTAATAACCATAGAGTTTGATGCGCTTATAAAGTTAAGATTAAATTATTACCCATTAGATGGAACCCTACATGGGTTTGACAATGAGTTGGTCAAAGTAAAGGAGACCATACACCCGGAAATCATGTTAGGAGCATATCCACAGACAACTTCTCATTAACTAACCTTTTTAGTAGTTGACATGTCTTTGGTTTATAATTCTATTCTGGGCCAGTTGTGTTTAATTACATTTGGAATTGTAATCATAATTCTACACTTAAAAATAAAGTTCAAAACTAAAAATAGGATCAAAGAAGTAGGATGAGAATAGGTCACGGGCCGAAGTTACTACCTAAGATAGATCCACGGCCTAGCTCCTCCTCAACGCATCGTAGAATTTGACCTCATGTATGAAATTTCTTTGCAACAGAGTTAATATGGTGAAATGCTAGTTAGAATCCCTTTGGATCCGAATGACCTAGACAAATACGTTAGGTTCGAGTCTTCTTTGGATCAAGATCTAAAATATGGCATAATAGACTTCTTATGGAGCAACTTAGACGTGTTTGTTTGGACACCAGCTAACATGCCAAAATTTTCAACGGAGATGATGACTCATAAGCTGAGTATCATCCTTGATCATAAGCCTGTCCAACAAAAGAGAGAATTTGTTCATAGAAAAACTAGTGGTCATATTAGAAGAGGTCAATAAATTAGCTAATATAGAGTTCATTCAATACGTCAAATATTTGAATTTGTTAAATGTCATCCTAATAAAGAAAAGTAATAGAAAATAGAGACTTTGCATTAACTTCATAGATATAAATAAATATATCCAAAAGATAGTTTTTTTCATACCTTAGGATTGACTAATTAGTAGACTCTTCCTCAGGTTACTAACTACTGAGTTTTAGGATATCTAATCAGGGTAAAATTGAATTCAAATGGACCCAGAAGAAGAGGAGGTGATCTTATTTATGACGGACCACGGTACTTATTGCTACAAAGTAATGTCATTCTGCCTGAAAAAATGCTGGCATTATATATCAAAGGTTTGTAAACAAAATGTTCAAGCGAAAGATTGCCCACAACATGATGGTTTACATGGTTGACTTGCTAGTCAAAAGTGTATATGCTGATGACCATATCCAAGACTTAGCAGAGACCTTTGTTGTGATCCAAAAAAATATAGTTGAATCCAACCAAATATATGTTCGGTGTCTCTTCAAGCAAATTTTTGGATTTTAGAGTCTCTCAACGAGGCATAAAAGTTAACTCGGGAAGATTAAGTCTCTCATGGATATGAAAGTGCCCAGATTACTCAGGGATTACCGGTCAATTAGTAGCATTGTCATGGTTTGTGGCCAATTTGTTGAAAAATATCTATCATTTTAAAGCCCTAGGAGGAGTTAAGACAAATGGTTTTGGTGGACAAATGAGTGCTAATAGGCCTTCTAGGAGTTAAATGAGTACTTAGTGCATCCACCTTTGCTGACTTACCTTAAAAAGGGTAGAGATCTGTGCTTATATTTGGCCATATTAGACACAGCCTAGAGCACCATCCTAATCAAATAAGAGTATGCAAAAGTCGATATACTATATTAGTAAGATCTTGATCGATTAAAAAACCAGGTACACTTAAACCAAGAAGACCATGTTTGCTTTGGTGTGTTTTAAGAAAGTTATGATCCTATTTTCAACCTCATAGGTTATTGATATTAACTGACCAACCCTTTATAAAAATCCTTCAAAAGCCAAAAATATGTAGGCTCTTAATCAAATGGTCTATCAAACCAGGTGAATTTTATATTGAGTTTTGAGCTCAACCTTCATAAAGCACTAGGCTCAATCAAACTTTATTATTGAATCGACAACCTCAGGATCAAAAGAGTAAACTGAAGAGTCCTTAGGGGTTCCCTTTGGCATAATGCTATCTCGGTGGACCCTCCATATGGATGGTGCGTCATGTCAAACAGGTAGTGGAATGGGAGTAATCGTAACCTCTCTTGAAGGTTTCAAGCTTAACTACTTTGTCACAGTTGAGTTATTGGCAATAGAAAATGTTGCGGAAAATGAGGCACTATTAATCAACTTAAAACTAGCCAAAGATTGTTTTATTAAGAACCTCATCACATATTGTGACTCCGAGTTACTAATTAATCAGGTATTGGCCAATTTTAAGGCCAACAACCATGATTTAGTCAAGTACCTCAGTAAGGCCTAGACTCTTTTGTCAAACCTCAGCAAATTTGAGATCATTTATACCTTAAGAGAAGATAATTGGAAAGCCGACCCCCATTATAAAATGGAGACATTAGGCTGCCCAAAACAATACACCAAAATATGTAGGAGTTATTCCAAAGATATAGTATTGAAGGAGCATGATAGAGTCTTTTAAGTTTCTGATAAGACCATTTGGATGATTCCTTATCTAAAATTTTTTCAATCTGACAAGTTAAATGATTAGACAAAAACTAAATATATTAGATGGGCCACATGCTGGTATATGATTATTGATGAGTCACTATAGTGAATATGTTATTTAGTGCCTCACATGCATTGCTTGACCTCAGCAAAGGCTAATTGCACCCTTAGCAAAGTATATCTTAGCATTTATGGAGCTTACATGGGGGAAAGCATCTTGCTTTTAAAATTATGTGGCAAGGATACTATTAGCAGACTATAAAATAGGCCGCCATCGAGTTTGTCAAGAAATACACCAGTTGCCATATTCATGGAAGCATCTTGAAATAGCTGCAAACAAGATCTAAGCCCTACAAGCTTCTTGGCTCTTCATGCGGTGGAGGCTAAATATATTTGATTCTTTTTCTATGGCAACAAGGAAATGGAAGTTTATCATTGTAGACATCAGTTACTTCACTAAGTGGGTGAAAACCTCCCTACAATCCATGATAATAAAGCAAAATGCTACACGGTTCCTACGTCGAAGCATTATCTTTTGGTTCAGAATGCCTAAAGTTAGAGTCACTGATGATGACACCTAATTTTCTGATAAGAGGTTGTAAAATATAACACCTAAGAATTTACCTGGTCCATATATCAGTCGCATGCCCCTAGAGAAATGGGTAGGTAGAAGTAATTAATCAGACAATTGTCAATTGATTAGAAACAAAGTTGGACAAGATTAGAGGGGCATGGGAAAATGAGCTCCATTTGGTACTCTCTGGCATATTGAGGAACACTTAGAGAAATCACCCAAGAAATGCCTTTCATCTTATTTTTAGAACATAAGTGGCAATCGATAGAGATATGTTTGCTAGGTACCGAGTGACAAGCTTTGATTGTGAGTAAAATTCTCAATCTCTAAGACAAAATCTAAACCTACTAAATGAAGCCAGGAGGGTAGCGCTCATTCGGATCGCAATAAAGAGTGGCCAGATATTACAACCGAAAAGTGAAGGCATAGATGTTTGAAGTAGACAATTTAGTATGAAGAAGTATCAACCCCACTGAAAAATTAGTAAAATTCCCAATCTCTAAGACAAAATCTAAGCCTCCTAATTGAAGCCAAGAGGGTAGCACTCATTTGGACTGCAGCAAAGAGTGGCTAGATATTACAACCAAAAAGTGAAGGCATAGATGTTTGAAGTAGACTACTTAGTATGAAGAAGTATCAACCCCACTAAAAAATTAGCACACAGGAATAAACTATCCCATTACCAAGAGAAACCACTCTTAGTAGTGGCAGTACTATGGAACAGGGCATATAAATTACAGTCCCAAGCTAGGAATCTAGTCCCATGAACGTGAAACATCATTTACCTTAAAAAGTACTACAAATGATAAATTAAACCTAAAAGCATAGAGGTACATCCTACCTATCACTCCAATTCGCTTTTACCGTGTTTTGTATGTTTTTAAGATCAATGAATAGAATGGGTTTTAATCATTTTGAATTCAATTTTATAAGTATATATGTCTGTTTTAAACTATCAAAGGTACTATATATAGACTAAGGTCGACATATAGTTAGGCAAGTGGTTTTAACACTCTATCTGTTAATTATACTGATCTAAATAGGTGATCACCTAAGGTGTAGATCCAAAGAGGCCAAACAGCCATTATGATAGTCACACATCACTTACTTCAAGGCCTAAGGGCTTGAGACTAATGAGCTTGGCGCCCCCATGAGAGGCTAAAATACAAACCAATAAAATTAAGACCTAACTATGACAATAGTCACCTAAATATTATACCTCAAGAATGATTTAAAGTATAGTTGATGGGAAACCCCCATTCGTGGACCTCACATCTTAAATTGAACGTTCAAGGGTTGGGGTCCACATAAACCACCAACAAGAGTCTAATGATATAGTTGGAAGTCCATTTGATAATTAGGTAGTCCATGAGCTGAAACACTCTTATATCCTGGGGCTAAAAGGCCATAAGGTTCATATGCAGATGCACGCATTGACCTATCAATATAATAATCTTGACACTCTAACATAGGCAAGTTTCTTGGTAAAATCAATGTTTAAAATTGATAGACCTTTACATGAAAGTTACTAAGATACATTTGGAAAAGTTATATTGTTGATTAGCCCAATTCTCCTTAGGCAAGGCTTCTAGATCAGCGGCTAAGGTTTTAGGATTGGCACTACACTTAAAATTTTTGACCTTCAAGAAAAGAATAGTCCAAAAATTTTTTGAGTTAACATAACTTAGAGGAAAATCGGAAGCCTTCATGGAAATCAGAGTCCTACAAACACCAATTTCTTCCCTGAACCAAACATCTAGGAGGGAACTAATCTCATAGGGTGGATGCTCTTTCAAAGGCTCTTGAATAGTTGGATGCATTAAGAATGCCACGCTTCAGAGGCACACTAAGTGACTGCTGCCCATCTGCTTGCCTCATACGCCTTACCATCAGCAAGGTGGATATAGTTCTCCGATTCAAAAGCTCTCACCTCAGTTGCAATTTGTTACGTGCCTTATTGATCTAGTTTATGAAGTACCCTCAAGTCACCCGACGATTACTAGAAAAAGCATATGTCCAACCCAACAACTTCTCAAATTGCGGGACTACTTTCTGCACAGATAATAAGTTGTCGATGCTTTATATTTTTTTCAGTTATTTGGTTCTGCCCCTTCCCTTTTACCTACTTTCTGTTCTGCCCCCTTCCCTTTACCTGCTTTCTGTTTTTCTTGTCACGTGCTTATGTTTTTTGTTTTCTTGCGTAGATCATGGGCTTCTCCTGTTACTACATATTTAGCCATTACTGTAGCTGTAGAATACAGAAGATAATTTTTCCTTATTTCTCAATTCTTCTTCTCCATCTCTGTCTCTTTCTCTCTCACGTCCTCTGTCTTGTCCCTCTAGTTCTCTTGATTTTCCCTTTTTTCCCTACAGAACTCCCCTCCCCTCTTCTTCTTCGTTTGATTTATCCTCCCTCCTTCTCTGTTCTCGTCTGTTTCTTCGTCCATTGCAAGTCATCATAACAATGCATGCATCGTTGGTGCTTTCATTGGGACGAAGTCAGAAGAGATGACGACTTAAGACCAAGTGCTCGAAGTGCTCGAAGCTTCCACTACAAGGATGTTGAAGGAAATGAAGGAAGTCACAACAACCGTCTAGCAAAATGCAGAACGAATCGCCGCAATTACTTCCACAACAAGCATATCCATCACTCCATTACTGACATCCTTCCATCTCTCAACAAAATCGAGGAAAACCCTAACTTGCCAGTGCACCCTTCACTACTCATGGCTTTTTCTACCGTTACTCTCCATCCTCCAACTTAAACCCTACGCTTACAACCACATGCATCACCCGATTTTCACATCGCTACTCCTGTTCTATTTCCAAATGATAGAATTGATAATATTGGATGCTCACATTTTCACTGCCGACTGCCCTCCAAATATCCAGAACACACCCTAGGCGTGCCACCGAGATCTCCTTCTTCCTCCATTTTCCCCCCAAAATTCCCTGCTAAAATGACAACCTGCCGTGAGCCCCTATTATTGACGACTGTATCGTTCCCTGAAGCTACCAATATGGCAAAATTAGGGAAGGAAATACTGAATGAGGGTCAACCCCATTCTTCACATCCATCACTTACACAGCCATACACAGCCACCCATTAACACTAATTCAACTCTGCCCAACTACCCCCTCCTCCAATCCTGCCACTCTAGATCTCATGTTTGATAAATGATGAAGACAACTTTGTACAGACGATGGTATAAATTGCCTCTATTACAACTCCATCTGCATTTCTCCACTTCATGACATTTTAACTCAAAGAAAAGAAATTAATTCATCCATTGAGGAATAAAATTGGTTGGTGTGTTTCTTGCAATTCTTCATCAGTGAGGGACCAAATTAGTTGTAGAATGCTTAGGCTTGAGGAGGGAGAAATTGTGCTTTCGGAATCGATAAACGGTGTGGCTACCTCAAGATCTTCTTCATCATTTTTGTAGCCTAATTATAACAAAAAATCGGTTCAGGATGCAATATGGCAGTTAGTATCAGTTGATTTGATTGAGTTGTATAACAAGGCGAAGGTTGAGCATTATTGTGCAACTAAAGATTTGAGGAGCTGCAGTCATCCTGTGAAAAATATGTTGAACTTTTGCGGATAGGCATTCTTGTGGGGGAAGTGCAGTCAATGGTATGATATTCGCCCCATTTGTATAATTCCACTCTCATAGAATGACAATAGATTTCAATTTTGCCTCTATTACGAGTATGTTGAGACTGGTCCTATATCCCAGGAAGGTAGTGCTGAGGCACGCCTAGCAACTGATGTCCACCGCCTTTATTATTTATTCGATGTCACCATGGAGGGTAATGTGTGTTGTTGGATATGCCAATATGTTACAAATATTTGTATGGATGAAAGTGCTGTGTTTGGTGATCCCATTATTATTTTTTTGCTGGTGGCCAAGGATTGGTGCAAGCACTCATTCCAGCAAGGGATTATACTATGGACGTTGATGTGATGAAGGGAAAGATGCATTCACTTCTTAAATCTTCAAGAAAGCTATCTGAGTTATCTACTGTGTTGAAAATATTTAATGATATCCATTCTGCAAAGCTTGATGATCTGTATCATCTTCAAGAGACTGTCAACTCATGGGACCTGTCCTTTAATGATAAAGCTGCGGTTGATGAAAAGAGTCGAATTCTAGCCTATCTTGCTAGTGTCCTAAAAGAAAGAGCATTCTTCCACTTTAAGCCCCCTATTGGAAATAGATGATTCCGTGATCTCACTGCAAGATTTGGGAGAACATGCTATCACATTCCATTTAGTGCGAAGAATGTTGTTGTCTTTCCTTCTAGAAATGCAGCTATCGAGGATTCTCTCAGGTTATTGTCACCTCGTCTTGCCCTTGTTGCTGAACGTTAGACCTGGCACCCACCAAGGTAGTGGCTGACATCTTTATCCATTGAGAATACAAACATCGACTGTTCAGAGGAGGCCCTAACAGTAATACAACACGAGAAGTTGGCTCTCATTTTTTATTGGACGTCTCTGATCACTATGAATTATCCCGCCTTCCTAGTTTCAATGGGGTCAGGAAATATCTTGCAGGATCTTCTCTCTCATCACATGTTGCAATCATCTGTGGTCTATTGAAAAATCAGGATTATTCAAATCTGAAAATAACTTTTGTGATTTCAGAAGAGGACAGCATTTTGCAATAACTCTCATTGACTACAGAACTTCTTGAAGGGAATACTTCGTTGATTAGTCATCACTATTATGGTTGTCTCTTCCATGAGCTTCTTGCCTTTCAATTGGCTGATCGGCATTCACCAGTGAGGAGACAATTTGAAGAGCCAAATTCTGTTAAGATGACCAACGTTGCCTCTTCTACTGTTTCAGTCTTTAGTACTGCTACTTGGTTTAAAAGTGATGTTGATAGTGACTTTTCCATAATTCACATGGATGTTGATCAAAAACTTTAAACAGTTGAGTAGGACTTTATATCAAAGAATAATCTCAATAAAGAGAACTTGCACAGTATAAGATCAGCAAGTCAGTGGAGAGCAGGATTGAGTATTAAAAACATGGTGTTGCTTCCTAAAGTCCTACGACAACAACTGAAAGCTAGAGTCACGAGAGGGCTATTAAAAACCTTGAAGAAGAACCTCCATGGTGCCACCCTCATTTCAGCTGAAGGAAGTAGCGGCCATGTGTAGTTGGAAGAGCTTTTGGTGGAAGTGACATGGTTGGCATCATTTTCCAGAGAGCTCCAGAAATCTTATGCCAAATTTATTCCCCACGTTCTTGTCCAATGGCAATCCCAATCGGACACTCAAGCTATATGGAAGGCAACAACAACACTTCACTACGATTTTCTCTTATTCAACATTGAGGATAAGGTTCTCTTGATAGATAGGGTAAGTTACGTGCCTTATTGATCTAGTTTATGAAGTGCCCTCAAGTCATCCGATGATTACTTGAAGAAGCACACGTTCAGTCCAACAACCTCTCAAATTGTGGAACTACTTTTTGCACGGATAATGATTATCATGGGCTTCTCCCGTTATTGTGTATTTAGCTATTACTGTAGCTGTAGAAGGTAGAAGATAATTTTTTCTTATTTCTCAATTCTTCTTCTCCCTCTCTGTCTCTCTCTCTCACATTCTTTGTCTTGTCTCTCTACTTCTCTCAAATTTTCCTTTTTTCTCTGCAGAACTCCCCTCCCCCTCTTCTTCTTTATCTGATTTCTCCTCCCTCCTTCTCTATTCTGGTCTATTTCTTCGTCCATCACAGGTCATCGCAGCAATGCAAGCATCACAGTCCCTCAAGCCAGAGCAATAGTAACCTTATCCTTGGCATACTTCTAGCTTGGTCCTTAGCAGCAACAACCCTGCTAATCCACTATGACAACTCTCTCTTTGGCTTGTCCACCTTTCCCTTAGCAGTAATGGCTCTCTCTACTAAGGACTACACCATTTCAAGTTAATGGGAAGACCTTGATAGGCAGGATTCCTCCTACTCTTTGTGCAAGATCTTGCTCCTGGCATGGTCAAGTAGAGCCAAGGACTACAAGAAGACAACGGTTAGCTAATGTCATTATGCAACAATGCTTAAATCAGAATCAAAAGGAAAAGCAAATCTCTATGAAAAGGATGAGATCCTCCTCTACTAAAGAGTCAAACTATGGACCAGTAATCTTGTACTTGGGAGATCAAGAAGGTGGGAGACAACTAATAAAATGGGCTGACTAAAGAATAAGGCTAGTTGTGCTAATAGACCCATCATTAGGTGCATCGCCCTAACCAAGGAGGTTGGCATAGGCCATAGGAACGCTGGGCTCTATTGGAGTATTTGACTCCACATGTGAAAACGCTAAGATTGCAAGGTCATCCTTGCCCATCGAAAGACGAGAAGACTTTAGGCAATTTCTCAATAGCTTCCTCAATAGAAATGGTAGGAATTTTCTCCCTCTCTCGACTAGTGTAGGGACCTCCTTCAAAGGGGATGCTGGTGAAGTGGATGGAGTCATGGATTGTGCATTTTCCTCATCTTTCCCTTCGACTGCACACTTTGAATGGAGGGCGTTGGTATTCTCCGATCTCACAGCTTGAATTTGGCAAGTGGTTACTTCATCATCCGAAGCAACAGCAAGAGAAGTGTAAGGACTCCCCTCATCTGAATTGATAACCCGAGTAGACCTCAACACAACCCTTCCTCCTCTTTGAAGGATGAGGAGGGAAGTCACCAAAATGTCGCCTCTAAGGACAACCTACGACCCAAAAACCACCAAAGCATCAACAGTAAAAAATTTACCAATATATCTGCACTAGTTTACCTGTATCTTGATTAAATATTTTTCTATTTAGCCAAAACTCCCTCCATGTCAGTCTTGGGGCTGGAATAGGACAGGTTTATGTTGCCCTACCTATTATATAGAGGCCAGTCTTTTGAAACTTTTATAAAGAAAAATCATTTTTTTTTAATTTCTTACCAAATCTAGAACTTCCAAACTAATTCTAAAATCTCTCCCATGGGTCAAGGAGTTTCACTCACTCTCCTAATTAAACCCAAAGACGACTTTCAAAGTATGAGTGTTTAGCTCCTTTTGAGTGTTGTCCGAGGAAGACATACATCACAACAAGATAAGGGATGGCATTGGGATAAAATATCGTGATTGGGATTCTCTTTAGATTCATTATCTCTATCAACTCCTTTGCGATAAGGAGGTAGAGCCAACTATTCAAGTGAGCCTCATATACAGTTACGAAAAGGTTAAGGGTTTAGTTGAATCCAAATTATTCACTTGTGGTTTAGGGCTTTGCTTGGCATTGGACTTCGATATAGTTTTCTTTCCTAAGGGATGATATCCTCTATTTTGGTTCAAGAATAACGTGAGGAATAACAAGAGAAATATCATATTTATCATATAGAGAAACGAGATCCAATAGTATTAGAGTTGGGGCAATGTCGGCCACACTGGGAGTAACTTGGCCTTCAGATCAATGAGGAGCCATGAACGAGTGTGGAAAGCTGAGTTGGAGCTATCTGAGCTTTCAAATCGCAAAGGAGTCAAATAGGAAGCGTGACTCTGCGCTTCAAAATGTAGCTTTAAATAAGCCCAAAAATGAGCACCCATTAAAGTCAAAGAGTCACCTGAAAACCAGCAAAACAATGCATTTGGCTTTGTCCACGTGGATCCTAGCTATCCAGACTGACGCGTCACACAAAGGAAAAGGGAGCATCCCAAGTTAACCAGGCACATTAAATGCACTACCAATCAGGTATTTTAGGCTCAGAAAAGTATCGTGACCTTGACGTCACCTAGTTTCCATCCAAAAAACACTTCAGTCTCAACGAAAGCGGTCAATTGCTGACTTAGTTCGGATAACGAACAGAATGTGTCTGATTTCAAGTTGGACGACAACACCAAACCTGGCAAAATTTTTGGCTGGCTTGAGTTTGTGAAATTCTGGTTAGGTTTAAATTGGGTCCAAAGTTTGTCAAATGACCGAGATTTCAAAATTTCAAGGGATCGGACATGAACAACCAATCCATTTAAGGGGCCCACTAGTCATTCGGTTTGGCCTTGAAAACGAGGTAACCGAGGAAGTAAGTAATCCTTAAACAGCTATACATGTTCAAGGAAACATATACGAGCACAAGAAAGGGATAAATCAACAATCTAACACATGTGCAGGGGTAAAATAAACTGATATTTGATTAAGTTTGCTCAGAATTTGTACAAGTTACATTCCCAATCAGATATTTTCTCTTAGGGCCAACACCTAGGGGAAGGAAAAGAAAAGAACGATATGGCACCAAAAGCATTTGCAACCAGTATCTCTTGTTGAATGATTAGCCCACCCAACAGCACTTCTTTGGTGGCAGCAATTGGGGTTTAACTCGGGTATCACCTCCCCATACAACCGAGAACACCATTAAAAAAGAATATTGTCTTTCCAAGCTGCTGCAAGGACCCAATTAACTGACATACTGAAACTTTGGTCGCTGCTCGGAGACAGATGAATAACGAGTCATCCCTGTGAATAAAAATACTGTCAAGAAGCAATTGTTTGCCTCTATATTCAATACTCCTCTCCTTAACTGAGGGTCTGTATTTTTGGCTTGGATGGCAATCGGCCCGTCTATCCGAAATTGGTATGACTATTGTTTGAAATGGTACCCTACATTAAATTCCAACCATTATGATCGTTTGGTAACCGTCGCTTATATTAGTTTTATAACCATTCAGTAGTTAATTTTTGACATTTATTTGACCGTTATGACTTATTTTAATATAGCTAATCATCCCTTAATTATATATAACCATTTGTTAGGGTTAAATGCCCTATTAATTATATTGTCAGGCCCTTGATCTTTCATGCCTTTGATTACTCGATCACTAAGTTGGTCAACTGAGTTTTGGGCAAGGCCGTTCTTTGAACCAATTTCATATCAAATTAATCAATTCGGACTTATGTCCGAGTTAGAGTATTCTTATTTAGACCATACCTAATACCAGCCAATTTATATAAATGAAGGCCCAAACTAGTTAGCACAGGCCAATAAGAACGGGTTTCCAAGTGACCTAATGGATTATGGCCTAAGAAGGAGTTTCACAGTCAAAGCTAACCAAAATTCGGAGACAGCAAGACATCTAATCTAATTGTCAGACGATTAATATTTTAGGTCTAGGAAATTTTTGAGAAAGTGATCAACATTAAGCCAGAAGCCAGATTGAAGGGTGTCAATTTGATTTGTTAATTGGCTAGTTGACTTCCTACACATGGTTAATATTCTGTGATATAACTAATCATCCCTTAACTATGCATGATTGGCATAAGCATCACTTGTTATGACATATGACTCAGAATGTGCATGGCAACTACTGGCCTAAAAGATCAACAATCAACCTCACCATTAGGTTGTGGTTTGTTACCCTGCTATAGGGAAATGTCGTAAGTCTTAGAGCCACTATAAATACTAACCCCCTCATCACATGAAGGGGATTGAGCAATTAAAATTTGAGAAGAAGAAATTATTATATTCAGCCTTAGAGTATTTTGTTCTCCATTAGATCAACTCAACCTCTAAGATTTAGTCTTAGTTAGCATCAAAAAGGATTTGGAACTTATCCTTCAAAACACCTCATAAAATACAGAGCTTAGTTCTCTATCCTTCAACTCTCTCTTTTTCTCTCCCTCCCCCCCTCTTTCTAGCCAATTGTTAGGTTTAGAAAAACTAATTTTAAGTATTGGAAAATATTTTAACAAGTGAGTCTCAATTTTTCTAAAGTTTTTATTTTGGTTTATGATGTACAAAATTCAGGTTAGAAGATTTGAGAGTTTGATTTTAAATTTTTTAAAATTGGAATTTAGATACAAAGTACACATCAGGTTTAATTTAGTACATATAGGCATGGGGCATGAAAAATCAACAACTGATCTCCACACTTACTAGGGGTCAATTGATACTCATAATAAAATTAGCTACTCCCAGAGGAAAATAAAGTTAGATAAATAATTGCTAAACGCATGATAAGTATGTATGTATGTATGTATACAGAGTGAAAGAGTTAGGGGCGTACTTCGCCCAAGCGAAGGCTTTATCCAAGGCGTCTAAGGATCCCCCAACAAAAGGTTTAGGGGGTGTTGGATCGCTGGCTATCCACCATCCAACTGGAATCCTAACTGCATTCAGCCCGTTTTCGGATATGAACTTGAAGTCATGTTCGACCACGAATGTGTTCCAGTGACTCTAATGCAGACAACAATATAAGCAAAGAAAATCGGCAAAATCAAAATTACAAAAAAAAGGTTAGGGCCGGGAAGTGAAAAAAACTAGGTACCTGCATGACTTGAGGGGCTTTATCAGGGCCCCAACCATTCGTGACTTGGAACTCTCCCTGTAGGGTTCCAAATGCATTCATCGTAAAAACTGATGGGTCATCATCTCCCCACCCCTGGTTCCCTGTATAATCCGGTGTCACCAGTACTTCACTTTTTGCCTGTAAGTTCTAATTCCGTCTTAGATTAGTGAAGTATGTATAGTTTATCTCGTTAAAAATAAATAATCCGTCACCAACATGCTAGTTAGCTAGCTAGCAAGAAGTACCGTAAAAGCGTACTCTTCATCACCTATGCCTGGTACGAAAGCATGTATTCCAAACAAGCTGCATGCGGCTAGTCCAAGAAATTACACATGTTATAAAAAAAAAAAAAATTGCTATCACCTGTATAAAGCTTCCATTTGGTGCTCTGATTCGAACGAGACTTCTGTTATTCGGATTCCTAACTATCTCAAATGTCTCAGAATCCCCGGGCTTGGTTGCCACTGCTACAATGTTTCCATTACTGCTCGTATCCATTCCCCAAAACTGATTGGAAAACACCTTAAAATTGAAATGGTCTTCGTTGACTCTCCACAACTGCATTGCATTTGCATATATGTTCGTATAAATACCAATCGCATTTTGCTTGAAAAACACAGAAAAAAATATAAAGAAAGAAAATTTAGCTGCTGTAATTTTGATAATTCAATTAATTCTGCTGGATGATTCAAACGAAATTCATAAAATATATATATATATATATATATATTGCAGATAGAGCTTGTGCATCAAGTTCAGTAATCACGAACAGCTAGTGCACGTCAACTCTCCCATCTTATATGGTGATTGCACATATCAGTGTTGCTNTATATTGCAGATAGAGCTTGTGCATCAAGTTCAGTAATCACGAACAGCTAGTGCACGTCAACTCTCCCATCTTATATGGTGATTGCACATATCAGTGTTGCTACCTACGCTACTGTTCATTGACAGATAATTTGTTGCACAAGCCAAGCCATTCATCAGTGTATATTAATTGTTTTATTTGAAAAATGGTATCTTATGAAAAACTACCCGTACGCACTTTGAAAGTCTCCCAGCCTGAAGCAGCAGATCTATTTGCGACAATGATCGTGCCTCCGCCGTCCTCGGCGCAGAGATATTTTCCCGTGGTTACTGATTTAAGCTGAACTTGTGTTCCATCCTAACATTATTTTATTTTATAAGAAGAATAAAAACAGCATCATATGTACCTGAACTGCCAATTAAAAAATCGATCATATGATGAAAGTGGCATGGAAATTGACGGAACAATATGGGTGCACATATGGAGATTTATACCAGTAAGTCTCCATTGGGAATGCCAGAGAAAAGATGAGGGGTGATCCATCCTTCGGTAACAAGCCAACCTCCCAGATTAACGGCTCTAATTGGTGCTGAGCCCCTCCTTCCGTAGCAAGGAACCAGCGACTGCGAGCAGCATATTGCTATTACAACCAACGGAGGTAAGAGAAATCTTCTGGGGAACATTGCTTAATTTCTTCTTATTCTCTATTGCTTCTTCAAGCTTTTTTCTCGGAATTTCTTCCTTTAATTTCTTTCTTTCTTTCTTTCTTTTTTTATAGATGAGGATGGACTTGATCCGTGGAGAGAACACATCACTACCAGTCCAAACTTCCAGAATCTTTGACCAAATGTAAAGCATATTAAAAGTTGACAGTCTTTTGCATGCTTACGGGATTATTGTTGGGATTTTTCGAGAATAAAATCTCACGTAATTGGTGCAGCAAAAATAAATTTTTGAATAGTTGGCCACCAAACATGGCAGGAGTACAAAGAACAATAATTACTCAACTAAACACATACCATAATATAATG
>JAODPA010067182.1:0-10657 GCA_025585075.1 Nepenthes mirabilis
TGTCATTTGTAATTTTTTTTCAAAGATATAATGTTTGATCGTTATAATGAAATAAAATAAAAGCTGACGGGTTGGATTGTTAGTGGCCAACTGAGAGTTACGTTTCCCAAAGACCATAAATAAAAAATATTAAATACTACAGTATTAGTTTTTCTCCTTTCTTAATAATTATAATTGTTTAAAAATAATTATTCCATCCCCATCTTACACTGCTAATTTGTGGGGGTGAAAGCTTGAATGTTCCCATTGGAATGGTTTTAGACAAACATTTTAAGATGTTTTTTAATGATACTACGTTTTATCTATCCATTTATACTGATTGCTCATGTAACAATAAAAAGAAAAAGTCATATCATTCAATAATGTCCCAAATATAATTAAAGAATATCCTCAAAATATTTCTCATGAAAGGAAGGCCAGAAAAATCTTCTCAACGTGATTGTATGAAAGACCAAGGGATCATCACAGAAACAAGGAAATCCTTCAAATCTGTGCACATGCCTCCCCAAACCAATGAACCCTACGGCCATAATCATCTCAAATTTAAGAAAGAGATCCGTAGTTTATTACATTCAAACTCATAATCAACTCAGCAGAGGGGAAAAAATATCAATGAAGATAAAACACTTCACCTGAAACAGTGGCCATTCTTGAACATCCTTAATTTGCCTGCAGCCGGGAGAAGTAATCAGCAAAAGATCCAATGCCAATGGGATGAATTTACAAAAGCCCTAAATTCAGCTCCTTGATTGATCATCTGATCTGAGAAGGAGAACAAAGAAACCCAGAAGCGTCAGCACCGACAACAGAAACCTCACAAACATTACAAATCTGCCCCTCCTGACTAGGCACAAAATGGGTACTACAGTAGGGGCACGAAACGTCTTTCTGACCACGGTAAATTGGCACGTATGTAGCCCCACAAACCGAAAATGGGTTTCTGAAGTCATAGTTAAGTTGAGAAGCATCGGCCATGTTCCTCTCGGTAGCCTGTAGAACTTGCCGAGCTGCCTTTGCTTGGTTCTCCATGGATGGGTTGGTCTCTAGAAGCCGTCTTGCAAAGCTGGCCGCCGTGCTAAGATTCTTACCTTTATAGCAAACAGTCATGGCATTTAGCAGAGCAAGCCTCAAATGAGGCATCTGAAGATTGCAGTGTGTAAAATAGGCAGCGAGCTCCTGCTGTCGAACTGGGTCGTTCCTGATTTCTCTCCTTTTTAACTCCATCTTAAGACCCAAGACATACTCTTTTACAATGATAATCAACTCCTTAACTTCATCAACTTCTCTTCGAGACTCCACCACTATTAGAGGAATGGTATGCAGGATGCTGAGGAAGAGACGGAGAGCCTCAGTGAATTTCCCGTTTGTTGTAGCCCGGTAACCAGCCTTGAGCTTCTCTTCCAATTGGGAGAAATTGAACACAAGAGCCGGAGGTCCCCTAACATTCGGGCTAGCAGTATCATTCCATCCCCTTTCAACGGCCACTGATATCACTGGAGCAGAAGAAAATGCCAGCAAGTAGCTGTGGCTGCCAGCATGAAGATCCAGAAACATGGGCTTCAGAGGGAAAAAATTTTTTATCCCCAGTTGCCGATTTAGCAGCCGCATTGCTGTGTTGAAATTGCCTGCAGCGGCATGCTCAGCTGCAAGAGATGATCTCTGCACCCATATTTGGCTCACGGGCATGCCAGCTGTTGGAGCCACAAATACTGAAGAGCGGGAATTGACAGAATTCCTTGGAGTATTCTCCTCAGGGGGAAGCTCCAAATCCTCGAGTTCCCAGCCTCCATCTTCCTCATTTTCTTCAGACGCTTCCCCATCTTCCAACACTGCTGCTGCAAATCCATTCTCTAATCTATCAACATCAGCAATATCCAGATCATCCCCCCAATCACCATCACCACCATCTTCCTCTTCGTCAGCAGCACCCGTACCGATATTATCCATTCCACTATCAAAAATGCCCCTCGAGATATTTAGCAAGGGCCAATCACCACCACACAAAATGGGTGCCGGAGGCATCAGTAGGGAGGGCACTTTTCCTCCAGGCAGAGAGGGGGCATCATCTCCCAACTCAGCAGCTAGCCTCTCAGCAACATCATGAATACCATGGACTGAAGCCGTAATGTATGCAAGAGGCAAGTGACCAGCATTCTCCAAGATCTTAACACGCTCACGGACATCGCCCAGATAAAGGGCATTATGGAACTGACCCATAATGTCATTTTTCACCTCAGCAATCTTCAGCATTTTAGATAACTTGTCAATATTCCCACTTATCAGATACAGAAAGGATAGCCTCTCAAAATTCTTTGTCCTCTGATAAGCATACTCAACGATACCAACATTACCTTGGCGAAGAGCCTCCACACCCAACCTGTACCAGTGGTCTTTCTCATCAATTTCCTTGGCTGAAGCAACTGCAGTTTGAATGTTCCCACTCTCGAGCGCCAAATTGAACCGGGTTTTCTCATCTCTTACAAAGTGTAGTGCAACTTCAGGGAATCCTTTCTGCTGCAAATAAGCAATCATCGCTTGCCCCACAAGCTGAGAGCTTCTTATCATGTTCATAACATGGTCATATCTCTTCCTCATTAAAGAAAGCTTAAAACTATATTCTGTTGCATCAATAATTATTGCCTTGTTCTTTCCATCCCGATCCAAAAAGAAAATTGTGTTTCCGGCAACCTTAGTAATGTAAATTGGAACATCAAGCGTTCTGATTATCCCACTATCTCCATTAGGAAGACAATACTTGATATGATTGAGAGTTGTATAGATGAAAACTCCATTCTCATCCCAGGCTCCACTCTTAACACGGATTGTCTCGTGAAGTGTGCATTGATGCACGAGTCTCTTACTTGCGATGACTATCATATGCTTGCTCAGCAAGGCAACAGTCTCCATGTCATTTGACCATACAGCATACTTCATAAAAGGGGTTTGAAGATCACCGAGAACCATCCTTTGCTGGAGGTCGAAGATAACAACTCTATCATCCGCCCTACACAGCAAATTACCCGTCCCTGCATAGGATATAGCATCGGTAGCAATAGGAAGTGCACTCTTTTTCACAATCTCATTCTTCAGGTTCTTGACTAACACTTGGTTGCTGCTCTTGTCAAGCACAGCGAACCTGTTTCGAGCTACAAATACAGCAGATCCCCCAACACCTCTTTTTGCCTCTTGTGTCGCATCACCTCTACCAAAGCTGTCTTTAGGTACGATATATAGCTCATAAGATCCACCATCAACATCGGAACATAGAAGAACAGCATTCTCTGTGGGACTGTATGAAAGAGTTCGAGGACCTTGATTTGGGCTCGTCGAACCAGACCGTCGAATCGGAATTACCTGTACGTCCCGCTGGGTGGAAAATTCGTAGAACCGCAAGAATCGATCTCTGGCGTAGAACATGGTATCAGCACTGACAGAAAAAGCTGGCCGCTCTCTCTCCAGCTTGAACACAATCATGCCACTGTCATGACCAGCTGCTAGAAGATTCAATTCAGGGTGAGCTGCGAGAATCCAGAATCGATCATGCTCCCTGCGGAAGGTTTGGATTCCAGTCCTCTTTGTTGCATCCCAAACACGGATACTTTTGTCTTCTGAATTTGACACAATTATGTCATGCTTGGCATGGAATATAACACATGAAACATTATTCATGTGTCCCCTCAATGTGTCTACCTCCCAAGCTTTAGTGTCTGAAAGCATGAATGTCATAGTAAGTGCATAATAATGGCTAAACACCAAAACTTGACGCCTACAGTCTACTCGCAATTTGCAAATTGAAGTCTGAGCCCAAAACATAGAATCAATTAGCAGCATATATTTAACTTGTAAAAGCAACTCCTTAACGCCACCATAATATTCCACACAGTTCCAGATTGATGTCAACAAAAGCAAAAACTCGAATTCATCACAAATCCTAAGGAGGCTAAAACTGGAAATCCTGATGTTTTGTGGAAAACAAAAATATCCAGATGCTTTAGGAAAATTTGAAAAAGCTTGTGGCACTCAAAATCCCAAGGTTCTTGACATTTATCAGTGAATAACCAAACAAAACATGCAAACCCATGACTTGAGGCTGTATGGTCACAGCATACACAGTTTTTACCCTTTAAAGCTGAGTGATTTTAGTAATCAGTTCTTACGTGTAAAAAGAGAGGAGGAAAAAAATAATCAGAGTGTAGAAAGCAAAATGGAGACCTGCAATTTGGCACAGAAGTGGAAACAAAAATGCACATAATAGGCTTACCATTCATGCGCCACAATTTTACTTGTCGATCATCAGCACCAGACACAATCAACGGCAGAGTAGGATGAAATGCAGCCCAATTGACTCCCCTATCATGGCCTTCTAAGACATATTTGATAACTGCATCAACACCTCCAAAAAGATCAGTGTTCATCTGATTCAACCGCAGTATGTCATCAGCAGGAGATACTGTCTTCTTCCTCAGCGCACCAATGTCCCAAACACGAATTGTCTGATCAAGGGAGGCTGACACAACAAGGTCATCCTTAGGATGGAATGAGGCACACATTACGTAATGATTGTGGCCTGTCAAGACGGAGATACATGTCCGCGACTGCCAGTTCCATATGCGAATAGTCTGGTCATCACTAGCACTCACAATCCATGGATACTCATGGTGAAACTGCACAGTTCGGATATAATCAAGGTGTCCAAGAAGTGTAAACAGACACCTGTGCAATTTGTAGTTCCAAACTTTAATCTTGTAATCATCTCCTGTAAATTTAGCAAAACTACCCATTATGACTGTCCAAAGAGGCAAAACATTATTGTTTTCATTTCAACTGCTACTAATGCATTGTATTGAGTAAGACTAGGCTCACAACAATGTAGAATTGTGTACTAACAACTCAGACATTGAGGCCTTGTTCAGTAATGGGAAATGGGAATGATTTCTGAAAATTAAAAGAAAACAGAAAACTTGGAAATCATGTTCAAATTTATCATTTTCGATATGGAAAAACTGAAAAACTGGGGTTTCAAAATTTCCATACCATGATAGAGTTGAAAAAATCAAAATAATGTTTGCCAATTTTCTTCCAGAGAGCTGTTCCAAGCTTTCCATTAGAAAACACAAAGACAGGCAAAGAAGACAAAGCTTGTGTCATTAAAATCAAAACCTGTCTCCTTTCTCTTACTCCTCTCATGCTTTGGCCAACCTAGTAGCAGCGATTTCTCTTGATCAATGAGTATGACATGATTCCTCTCGTTTCTTTCTGGTTTTTCCTCCTTTTTTTCTTGTTTTGGTTCACTTTTGTTTCTTCCTTCTTTCTCTTCTGACCATCCTCCAAAAATCCAAGGGAAAGGATCAATCCACCTTCTCTCTCTCATTCACTTTTTCTTGTTTCTTACCCTCTTATCCTCTTTCCTTCACTCTAATATGCACTTAGTGGCTTGTCCAACATCTCAATCACCAGTTAATTAATCATGGATACAGGTTAATTTGAGTGTGCAATTTTCATGAAGTTTTGTCATTTTCTTTCTCTTACTCTGTTCTATTTTCCTTTTAGTTTGCATCTTGTAGTTAGTAGTATGGTTATATTTGGGGTTAGCTTAGTAATGAAATCAATGTGATGGGTATTGATTTATTGAGAGAGAAGGGGCTACTGATGGTAGTGGAACAAATAGAATTAAGGCAAGGGGCTATGATTAAGAGGGACAAAATGTTGAAGTGGAAGTGACCTTGTCTAGGGGTATTGGGTTGATTCTACTATAAAATTTGAGCTTTGTCTGCAATTAAATGTCTAGTTGACCCAGTGACACATTTTCTTTTTCTGCCACGCAAAAATTGGTTCAATTTTGGTTTTTCTGTTCATCTTTTATTTACCCTTACGTTTTACCCTCTTGAAGTAAGTTGATATGATTTATTCTACCGATTTTGGGTCTGATGCAGATAATTTTGGTGGTTGAGTGGTCAAAATAGGCCCTACTATAGGGTTATTCAATTGCGACCCCCTATAATGACTACTGTGGCTGACCAATCACATATATGGTTACTTTTTGTTCTCTTGAATAACTACAAAGTGCAACTATTATATTTTCTTAATGCCAGGGGGCTATTCAGTTGCACCACATTTGACTGCACATAAGCTGTTAACTTATTCGTTCCCCCTCCCCACCATAAAAAACTGAATTGTATGCTTCTTTTTTATTTATGACATAAGATGTAATGTCAACGTGGTAGCTAAATGACACATATCATGTTATTTGGTTATCAAAAGAAAAAAAAAAATCCCATAGATATATGGTTGGAAAAGTAAAACAAAAAAATTAAAAAAAAAAAAACATGCAAGAAAATTGGACTATCTTTTGGGAAATCAACCCACCAAATTTCATTATACTACATGCCATACATGACCGCAATGATGGATTAACAAAGTGATACCTCAGATATATACATTATCTTCTGATTTTTTTCTTGAATGAGATTTTCTTTTTCTAATGGAATATCGATCTTTAGTACATGGATAAATTTGACATTACATCTAGCATTTTGTGATATATCGTTTTTAGTGATGTTCATAGCTTATTACAAACTAAATTGAACAGTAAAGTGATAAAAAAAAAATGGGAAAACAAGTTTCTAAACATTTTTCTAGTTTTCAACTTCCATACGGCTAGAAAACAATTTTAACTGGAATACATTTTTCATTTTTCTAAACAATAAATCATATTCAAGTTCCTTATCAATCGGATATGTTTTTTATTAAAATTGTGACAAATGGACAATGGGAGATAGAAAAGAAATTAAATTTGATACCATTCTAAATGAGGAAAAGGAAAATTTTCAAAGAATCAAAATAATGAGAAAATATTGCAATTAATTATAGAAGAACCGGAGCTATAAGTTATGAAAGGATAAAGCAAATTCGGAATCCACCGAAATCAGACACACTTGGAATCCACAAAGAATCAATTTTCAAGGTCCTGCAGGAAGCTCAAGATAACAATCTTTTAATAAAAAAATCAAGTGTGTCTAAACTGGCAAAATACTCCTAATAGATAGGGATAATACCACTAAACTAGCAAAATCCTACAACATTTAATTCTATATTTGTTATTTAAGTTAACTGATTTTGTAATTAATATCCTTCTTTCCCAAGCTTTATACAGCTACCCTTAATTAGGCTCAAGAGACAAGTGGCTGCAATTTCAAAATTAACTTCCCCATATTGAAAGTTGGTAGGCTATTCTCAAGGAGTAATTAACTCCTGCTCACAGATGAAGGCCAAAGGATTGATTTCCAAAGTCTCTTGTTTGTCGTAAATTGAGCAATTAATGAACTCCAACTTTTCTTTATTTCCAAGTGCCTTATTTGATCTTGTTGAATTAATAAAGGCCGATCCAGCTTAACCTTATCATTCTCCCTGGGTTGGAAGAAACTTGACATTGAGTTGGCAGCAGGAACTTTGTATTTGCCAACTTTGGTTATAATGTCCATCGAATCGGCCCAACGAGTATCGATAAAATAGTTGATCATCAATTGTTTAATAAAAAATAATAGTGCTCTAGAAGAAGTGAAGATAAATTGATACTCAAATTGATGATTCAGTTGTGAACAATACTAAGAATCACAACTAGAACTGGTATGGAAAATGAATTTTTCTCGCATAAATCATCTTAGTACTTATCGAATTTAGGAGGTAAATTCCAGTCAACCTACTCCTTCTCTGAAACTGAAAGGTTTTCAACAAGAAATGTGCTAATTTATACATTTTGATTGGTCAATCTCAAATTATTTTCACAAGGTGTTCCAAGATATCTGCAAGCCACTAGACGTTCTAGGCAGTGTTGCAATTGAAGAACTCATATTCTTAATTTAGCAATCTCAATATCACAGAAGTCGTGCTTGTAATATATGAGCTCCGAGATATTATTCCTTAATTCTCTCCCACGACTCGCCGTAGCTCAAATACCAATTGATACTGTTCAAAATAGAGAGAAGTGAATTTTTGAGAAGATCAAAATAATGAAAAAAAATATCGTAATTAATTATCAAAGAACAAATGTACAATATATGAAAGGGTAGAACATATTTGGAATCTATTGAAAATCTAATAGACTTGAAATCTACCAAGAACTAATTTTCAAGATCCCATAGAAAGTTCAAGATAACAATCTTTTAATAAAAATTCAAGTGAGTCTTAACTAGCAAAATACTCCTAATATATAGGGATAGTACCAATGCATGCATGCTCCTGCAACATTTAATTTTATATTTGTTATATAAGTTAATGGATCTGAAAAATTAATATCTTCTCTCCCAAGCTTTATATGGCTACCCTTATTTAGGCTCAAGAGGCATGCAGCTGCCATTTCAAAATTAGCTTCCCAATATTGAAAGTTGGTAGGCTATTCTCCAGGAGCAATTAACTCATGCTCATGGCTGAAGGACAAAGGATTCATTTCTAAAGTCTCTTGATTGTTGTAAATTGAGCAATTAATGAACTCCAACTTTTCTTTATTTCCAAGTGCCTTATTTGATCTTATTGAATTAACAAAGGCTGATCCAACTGAATCCTATCAAAAATGGAGAAAAGAAAACAGTTTTGCCAACTAAGGTTGCCCTTGGGGCTTTGTACAATCAATAAATGAGAATGGTTAACAATTGCACTAACAAATATGATAACAATGTGGCCACACAAGTATACAACGAGAATGTGTCACCATGAAACCATCAAGAATTGTTTGGCACCATAAAAGTACAAGTGTTTATGGTGCAGATGACATATCTATTTGCGCACAGTCACACACCAAACCATTGTGTTTGTACAACATGCTTTTCATGATCTGACAATGCTTCATCCTTTCATCTCAATAGTAAAATGGCAACCAGAATCCATCTAAAATCACAGTTAACCCATTGTCTGTGTTTATCATCAAACTTTCCAGATAGGTACTTTAGAAAGAAACAAAGGAGAGGAGAAATAGAGGAAACATTTTTTCCTAATCATTAGGGGAAATCCTAATTCAGTTTCCCTAAGAAAATTCCAACTTCTACATGCAGTTCCCCATGGAGGCCACCAGCCCAACCAATCTTCCGGGCTCTTTGTTCTCATTTAGGAAGAAAAAAAGGGAAGAACTCTTGAAACCCATTGCAAGCCACTTAGATCCTTAGAACCTGAATTCACATTATTCACATTCCACATCTACCCATCACACAGGACAAGAACAATACACAAGAATAATCACCTCGACTTACCTCTCCTGTCATGTATACAATGTTAGCAGTCAGTCAACTGGTTCCTCCATGTGCTACTAAGCAACACAAATAAAATTATCCTCTAAACTACTAGATCCTCACTCCTCTCTTAAGTATTGTACACAATTCTGAGTTATCTTCGCACTCATGATTTCCCAACATATCTCACTCAGATGTAAAGAAAATCCACCAAAGTAAAACGAAAGAATAATAATTCATACATCAGATTTTGACACATGAAGATGCATCACCAACTGCAAGCGGCAGATAGATAGTCCATTCAACAGTAGAACATAATGCGAAATATCAACAAGAGAAAAGCTAAATATGAATGAAACTCGCAAGGACAACAATTAACATAACAGATCCGCGGAACTCCCAAAGAGAATTGCTAAACTAGCGGCCAGCATTAGGATGAAATACCTCCTGACACAAACAGGGGCTGAGATTTGTGGAAATGGACACCACGAACAGGCCCATCATGCTCATCAAACCGATCAATGAGAGTACCCATCCTGTAGTCCCATAGTTGGATCACACCACTGTGAAGACTCGTGAGGATCCATGGTCTCTTATTGTGGAAACTCAGTCCCTTGACCCTATTACTCTTTGTCTCAAACTTTGTCAGCATTTTTTCGAATCAACAAGATCAAGCACTGCGCATAATCAAACTGTATCACGTCACTACACAAATTGAACGTAGCATACTTGTACACAAGACAAAACGCTCGCATAAAACTAATAACAACCTACTTACTCCCCTTCCCCCGCCACCCTCCACCGAACAAAAAATAATAACACAGGAATTAACGACAACGATACACCCCAGCAGTCATTTCCTGATCTGCCATCGTTTTCAGCACTTCACAAATCCCTCAGCACACCGATATATTGGACCAAAAAAAAACAGACAGGTCACGGCAGAAAACGGCCGGACCAGATCGAAGGAAGGACCCAGACAGACCATCCCACGTCTTCAAAATTCTTTCAAATTAGCAGATTCTAATACCTAGCGGTATGAATTTGCACCAAGCACCAAAAAAAAAAAAAAAAAAAAAAGAAGTCAAAGCAATGAAAATGAAAACAATCAACTGAAATTAGCGTGTTCAATTCACCTCAGATCTGATCAATAAAGAGAGAGATCAAGTGAATTCCACTAGACCATTTACAAGCGCAAGAAATAGAGAGACAAAATGTGAACGTGATCGAAATCTCTGAGACAAAGGAGAGAGTGAGAGAGAGAGCGAGAGGGGAAAGGGTTTTTTTTCTATTAAATTTCTTCGGTAGATCTGACCTTCGTTAAGCTTCTCTGTTAATTTGATTGCGACGGGAAGAAAATTCAGTAGTTTTGTTTCGTTTAGTCATTAGTCATTGGTGGGTAAGATTGATAGATATTAAATAATATGAAATATATG
>JAODPA010067183.1:0-10657 GCA_025585075.1 Nepenthes mirabilis
TACTCACTAAATGTTGTCAAATATTATGAAGATAATGATTTTTTAAAAAAAAATATTTTTGAATGGAAAATATGAGGAGCATTTTTAATAAGATATTTTTTGGGTTCATATATAAACAGATGTTTACAATTTTCACAGAAGTGTTAAATGAGTTGTGTCGATTTGGCTCGACATGTTTATAAGCGAGCTGTGTCAAGTATGGTCTGGGACTTTAAAGTTTCAACTCAACATAAAATATGACTCGCGATATATTGGATAAAGTGTGTATACGGGATGTGCTATGCCACGGACCAATATAGTACGTCCTATATATTAAAAATAAAATTATTTTTGGACTATCTTTCGTTCTATTATTTTCCCTGAATACTATAAATTATTGCGACTTGCAGGCTGTTTATTATGTGACTTAAAACGATATGAAATATAAAGCCGTGATATACATGACTAGACACTGTTTATCATAGACAATATTGTGCCATGGATATTTCAATCCATTCAATATCTTAAAGTTTGTCAATTTGGTTTTTGGCTTAATTAATCCAACTTATTTTCATTTTTACTTACTCCCACCTCTTCTCCCCCTTTATCATTTAATCAGGTCACCATAATATAATTTTTTTATTAATCTATTCATATTATGACCTAATCAAAAATAAATGAATAAATAAACGTTATGTTACCTATATTGGCGACCTTATCAGATAATATAACTTCTCATCAATTCATAAATATTGACAATATCATATAAAAATAGATAAATAAATATTATCTAATATAAAAATATTTTAAATATTTTGATAGGTACGCCAGTAGTTGGTTGGCACAAAAAAGAAAAACGACCTAGATTCACAATGGCACATTAGCGCCTGAACGGTCAACGCTTACCGTTAACCGGTCGAAAGGCCAATAAGTTAGGAAAAACTTTAGAACAGGACGGTCCTCTTGGACTTAAGACGATCAACACTTCCATTAATCGAAATCATGTAAAACAGTCAACGCTTCCATTGACTAGAAGTATGACGGATAGGCCGTTCGTAGACCAGTCCTCAAGTGGGCCAAGTCTATTTTGGTCTACGCGATCGTCCTCAACCAGTAATAGTCTTCTCCCCTAATTTAGCGCCATTCACAGAAGGCAATCTCAATGGTAACGGTTATTAGTAGATTCAACGTGTATTCTTAAAGGAAGGTGTCAGAATCCCTTCCCTATCTATTGAAAACCCTAACGGTTATAAAACATAGAATAAAGACAATCAATCCAGTGGTCGTTATTGCCATAAAAGCTTCACACCGAAAAAGGCAGCATTCTTAACAGAGTGCGGGAATCAAATCCTTCTACACAATGAAGGCACCCAAAGTAGTGCCTATAAAAGGCCATGAAATCCTCACTCCAAGGCACGCCTTCATTTGCCTACAATAAGCTCACACGCTTCATACTACAAACGCTTTCTTTCTCTTTCTTTGCCATTACGTTTCTAACGAACATAGTGTTTAGAGCCAATACTCCTCACGAGCCAACAAAAGCTCTCTCAACGAGAGTACTCACCCATCTCAAATACTCTTTACATTTCCTTACATTCTTTACTTTCACCTTCTAAATTCGAAAGCTATTTACTAATTTAAGTATTGGAGTGTTTACGGTGGGATAACCTCCTACTTCACCTGACCTCTCGTTTCTAGTTGTGGTGTGTAAGATCTAAACTCAGTGGATGGAATCAGATTTAGATAACTGACTTAACCCAAATCTGTTCGAAATTTGGATCATGGACGCATCATTGACGCCGTCTATGGGAAGCTTGCAAAAAGCCAACCACTTTTTTCTATAATCTCTCTCTTAATTTCGCATCTCATTAAATAGAATGGTGAATACGAGAGCGCAAGATAGCGGTCCCGCTGGAGACACGATCACACCCGATCGGGACCACTCCGCTAGTAACCAGGTCAACGGTGTGCTAGCACCCTTTTTTAGAATCTAGCGGAGCACATGAGTAGTATGAACAGAATACTCAAAATACTCTACACTCGTCAGAAAAACAGTCAACAAGGGGCTCTTCTCACAACTCTCCCTACTCCGGCCTCCACGAGACGAGGACAGAGAAAGAAAAAATTGACCAAGAAGACCAAGAGGTCGGCCAACACTCATGTTCCGGAGGCCTCACATGCCCAAAGCCATTCAAGGCTCAAAGAACGTATGGGCAGCAAGACTCCAGAGGAGAGTCCAGAACGAATGAATCCTCGATACTCTCAGGCTGACGCCTCCCCTCAGGCTCAGGAGGGAGCCTAAAGGATTGTTAGATCCGCTGGTGGTAGTAGCCGGCCAACTACTTGCCACGTCAGAAAAAGGACGGAATTGAGATTCTACTTCAACTCCAAAAGAACTGACAACGCTATCCCAAAGGATTCGCGGGTCGAGAAGATCCTGAAACACATGCTCAAAAGTGATAAACATGCTATGGATCTGGGTAGATCTTCATTTACGACACAGATCTTGGACCGTCCCATGCTGGCTAAATTCAAGATGCCAACCTTTGACTCTTACAATGGGAGCGCTGATCCAATGGATCACCTTAATCATTTTCACACCAATCTGTGTATACAAGGGTTGGACGACACAGCCATGTGCCGTTATTTTTCACTTACGCTGAAGGGGGACACCTGCATCTGGTTCTATGGTCTCCCATTGGATTCAATCCGGAGCTTCCAAGAGCTCTCTGACCTCTTCCTAGCACAATACACCTCAAGCTGCCGAGAAGAAAAGTAGCATTGATATCTCTCCTATACCAAGTAGAGGTAGGGAGAGAATCCATGAAAATTCTTGGATCACTTCGTGGTAGAGGCGAGAAGAATCCCCAGGCTCACAAAGGCGATGAAACTTGCCAGTTTCATCTCTACTCTAACTCATGGGGACTTCTTTAGGCACTTAGTGATAAGAATCTATAAACCTTCCGAGAGGCGAAATCTATCACCAGGGCTTACGCAACAGCGGAGGAGGCCAACAAGACTAAGCGTTCTAAGCGGACTGAACAGCCTCGCTCTTTCCCAACCGTGGGAAAGATGAAGCACAATGGCGGTGACCACTTGCATCGAAAGTAGCACCAGACCGGAGTGCTAGAAGGAAGGGACTACGGGCAAATCAACTTGATGCCCTAACCGACACACGCTCCAACGTCCTCATGCAGATTCGTGAGGAGAAGTTCCTTAAGTGGCAAAAACCACTTAAGAAAGCGGAGGGAGGAAATCTATCCAAGTACTGCGATTTTTATTGATCTTTCGGACACTCAACGGAAGATTATAAAACGCTTCAGCGGGAGATTGAATAGCTCATTCAGAGGGGCCACCTCACCAGGTTCGTCAGAAAACCTGAACAGAGCTCTGACACCTAAAAAGGGAAAGAATCAGAACCTTTCCAACCACGTAATCAGGTCGCGACTGGAGTGGTCAATATGATCACAACCCGACCACCCCGACGGATCACAAGGAATAGTAGGCCGGCTGGAAGAAATAGTGCACAGAAGACAATATCATTAACTTTAGCAATGATGACCCGAGCCATGTAATCTCCCCCCATGCAGATCCCCTTATTGTATCTGCGCTCGTTTCGAACGGTAGTATCGACTACCAATTAAAACGAGTTTTCGTTGATAATGGAAGTTCCCGTGATTTATTTTACCTTGATACATTTTTTTAATTTGGTTTAAAAAAGAGTCAATTGAAACCTGTCGAAGGCCCTCTCTATAGCCTTGACAACGAACCAGTGGTCGTCCAAGGAACGATCCAGCTGGAAGTCACTCTGAATACATACCCAAAAATGACGAGTCATACACTCGCCTTCTTAGTCGTCGATCTACCTTTCGTATACAACGTAATTCTAGACCGGCCGTGCCTAACACCATTTAAAGCCGTCACTTTAATACCGCACCTTAAGATAAAATTTTTAACAGCACGCGGTATTAGTGAAGTGCCGGTTGACCAAATCATTGGGAAGACGTGCTACATGTCTCAGATCGCTCCAAGTGGCAGCGTGAAGGAGGCAGGAGAGTTTGACCATCGAGATGAAGTAACCTTACAGCAAGTGCAGTCTGGTGAAACAACCGATCTAATTCCACTGAATCCGGAGGATCTGGAGAGGTGTGTACAGATCGGGGGCTCATTCACTTGCGCGATGAGTTGGTCACGTTCTTACGACATAATGATGACGTCTTCGCTTGGACCCCCCGCTGACATGCCTGGGATTCCAACCAGAATAATGGTCCACAAGTTAGGCCTCAATCTGGACCACAAGCCCATCAGATAGAAGCAGAGAAACCACTCCATAAAAAAGTTGATCGCCATCCGGGGGGAGGCAAAAAAGCTGTTGGATGCTAGCTTCATTAACGAAATTCAATACTTGGATTGGCTATCCAACGTCGTCCTGATAAAGAAAAGTAATAGAAAATGGCGAATATGTGTCGATTTCACCGATGTTAGCAAAGCCTACCCAAAAGATAACTTCCCTTTACTCATGATCGACCTGTTAGTAGACTTAATATCCGAACACGAGTTGTTGAGTTTCATAGATGTGTACTCAGGTTATAACAAGATCCGAATTAGCCTAGAGGACGATGAGCATACTTCGTTCATGACAGACCAAGGTACCGACTGCTATAAAGCGACACACTTTGGTCTAAATAATGCATGTGCCACTTACCAGGGGCTTGTGAACAAAATGTTCGAAAAGAAGATTGGCCGCAATATATAGGTGTACGTCGACAACATGCTCATCAAGAGCAAGACCACCGACAATCATATTCATGATCTGGTTGAATCCTTTGAGGTGCTCCGTACACACTAAATGAAGCTGAATCCTTCTAAGTTCGTCTTTGGAGTATCCTTAGGGAAGTTCTTGGGTTTTATCATCTCTCAACGAGGGATCGAGGCAAACTCGAAGGAGAACAAGGCCCTCACGAGTATGGCTCCGCGGCGGAATGTCAAAGATGTGTAAAGGCTAATCGAACAACTGGCAGCCTTGTCCCATTTCTTGGTTAAGTCAGGGAACAAGTATCAACCTTTCTTTAAGACTCTGAGGAGGACAAAAATAAACGGATTCCAGTGGATTGTAAAATGCCAGGCAACCTTTGATGAATTGAAGCAACACCTAGCCAGTTCGTCGTTACTGACGTCACCCAAGGACGGAGAGGAACTATACCTCTACCTGACAGTGTCAGAGGTGGCTCTCAACTCTATCCTCATACGCCAAGATTTCAATTCTCAGTGGCCAGTTTGCTATATGAGCAACACATTGACCGGCATAGAGACGCGCTACCCAAGTGCAGAGAAGTTGGTTTTGGCGCTTGTCTTCTCCACCCAAAAATTAAAGCCTTACTTCTAAGCTAATCGCATGGTAGTCCTAACTAACCAGCCTCTGAAGAGTATTTTGTAGAGACCCGACGTTTCTGGATGGCTAGTAAAGTGGGCTATCAAATTGGGAGAGTTCAACATTGAATTCCGGCCTAGGCCAACCATAAAGGGGTAAGCTCTGGCCGACTTCATCGTCAAGACTACGATACCAATTCCTGATGAATAGCCCACTGAGGATGCAGGATTACACGGGAAAGAGCCAGAATGGGGTTCTCAACGTGGATGGATTGTCTACGGACTCAGGCAGCGGCGCCGAAATGGTCCTAAGGACCCCTAAAGGGTTTGAGGTAGAGTACTCCCTTAGACTCGACTCCCCAACCACCAACAACGTTGTCGAGTATGAAACCCTATTAGTTCGGCTAAGACTAGTAAAAGAGTGCTCCGTCAGACGACTAATTGTCTACAGCGACTCTGAGCTGGTCGTTAACAGGCAAATAAGAGTTTTAAGGCGTGCAACTCTCACTTAGCCAAATAATTAACCAAGGTGAAGGAAGCCAGCCGGAGATTTGACAAGGTGACCCCGATCCACGTTCCCCAAACTGAGAATTGGAAGGTTAACCAACTCGCTAGGGTAGCAACGGCGGAAAACCCAGAACAATACTCGAGGGACATGCGGGAGGTCCTGAGTATTCCCAACACGGAGGAATAGGAAGTAATGTAAATCTCTGATACAAAAAGTTGGATGACGCTTTACTAGAGATACCTGGCGAACAGAACATTGCTAGACAATGCGGACGAAGCTAATTGGGTCAAGAAGATGGTTGACTAGTACACCATGGTCGACGGACGGTTATACTCGATTCCATACCTCAAGTGCTTAACTCTTGAGGAGGCTGACTATGCCTTGAGCGAAATCTACCTCAGGATCTACGGGTCGCACATCAGTGGCAAAAATCTAGCGTTCAAAATCATACACCAGGGATATTACCAGCAACTTGGGCAGTACCGCCAAGTATCTACTCACGTACAAGTGTAGAACAGGCTCGATCTGATATCAGAATTCACCTCGATATTTTCTCTAAGACTTAAGTCCATCAGAGAGAGCCACAAACACTTTAAGGAAGGCGGACGACCAACTTGCTTACAACGCACTATGTTGGTCGAACAATGCGACAAGCAATTGAAAAACGCCAACAAAGGCAAAGAAACAGCAGATTAGCAAAAATTCCATTTTATTAATTGAATATGTACAATTACAGCGACTTCAAAAAGTAAGAAACACAAAATCTACGGAGTAGAGCTCCCAGGGGGAGGAGGTGGCGGCCCCTGACCACTCCGGGACCATCTCATGAGGCTCTCGCAACGCTGGGCAGTACGGTTCGATGGATCAAGATACTCCACTGGAAAGTTGGGGTCAACCAACCATACAATACGCTGGCAAAGGTTAACACATTCCCACAACCGTGCCACCAGCATATCGAAGACCTCGTGAAGGCATATACGAGTAGTCAACTCGTTCTCTAGTGATATCATTTGTCCCGCAAGTTGGTTGATACGTCTCACCGTTCGATCATTTTTCTTTCTCAACAGGGCGTTCTCCTCTCAGTTCGGCATTCTCCTCTTCCAAACTTGGCAACATAGTCTCTCTCGGCAGGACATTCTCCTCTTTCAGCTTGGTATTTTCCGCCTCCAGACTTGACAACACAGATTGGAGAGCGGCTGTATCCTCCTGGTGCTCTACTCTCTACAACTCCATCTCCTCCTCGAACCAAGCGATCTTCTTATCCCAGTTAGAGATCACCAGGTACCTTTGGCGCAGCACCTTACTAACTGCGCCAATTAATTTCTCCTCATGCAAAGACAACACATCAAGTAATAACATTGGAGGAAAAAAGAAGAAGGAGAGTTATGGAGATTTACCTACCAGACTTGGCGCACCGGCCTCACTGGCCTGTTGCGAGACCTTGGCTCTGGCGGTGGAGGACGGGGTACAGTAACCTCCTGAACAGACACAGCAACGGCCTCCGCCGCAGACTCCTCCAACAACTCCGTCATAGAGTCCTTCGACTCAGCAGGCTCTCTGGTGGCTCGCTCTTCTGGTGCAGTGTGTGGCTCCAAAATCGACTCCTGTAACTCAATCTGCAACTCCACAACTTGCGGCTCGATAGCTGGCTCCAACAGCTCTGCCGGTAGCTCAGCAGATGGCTCCCGCGACTCAGCTCACGACTCATCGCTCACCCCAGCAGCTTAGCCGGTGACTCAGCAAATAGCTCCCGCGGCTCACCAGCTGGCTCTAACATTACAACCAACGGCTCAAATGCCGGCTCCTCTGACTCATATTGCAGCTCCAACACTGACTCCACCCACGCAGGCTGCGCCAAAATAACGGCGCTGCTCACCCCAGCACGCAACATGGCATCATATGCCTTTAGAGCCAGCTCAGTTTCAACTCCTGAGCGGCCACCCACTCTTGCAAGGCGCCCAACTGTCACGTAATCTGGCCCAAAGGAGAACGAAAATGGCTCTACCATTGCAGCCCTCTTTTGTTTTGGACCGGTGGGAGTGGGGTCGGCAGAAGTTGCACCAGCGTCACCAAGGATCATGGCTCTGGATTTCCTTTTCCTCTGAGAGGCCGCCGACAGTGAAGTCCTGAACTTCTGGATTGGAGAAGGAGGTCCCCAACGTGCTCTTTTGGCCTTCTCTCGAGAAACCAAGTGGTCTGTCCTAAACTCGTCAAGATCTCCCTCACAAGCTCCAATAGCTTTGCCATGGCGAGGATCTTCGTCTTCTTCGGCATCCCGGTGAAGACGTTTGGAACTTTGCCCCAATCCCGAGACAAGGGCCACGTCTGAGCAACGCAGACGAAGTAGCAATTTTTCTAATTCTTCAGTGAGTAGTAGATGACCTGGTTGATCAGAAGGTCTTTGGGGGACAGAGAAATCCAATCTCCACTCTATGTAAAATGAAATATCACCCTAACGGCATCTATTATCATCATAAGGGAGTGATGGCGCATGAAAATACACAACAAACAAAGATATCGCACAACATTAGCGTGGAGTAGTGTGACAGGCACCTGGAGAGCAGCAAAGATGTCTAGCAGCTCCTAAGGAACTGGGAGACGAAGCCTACTCCTCAGATGGGCCTCATAAATAGTGATGCAACCCTTAAGAGGAAAACAAGCTCTATCCAGCTCGCCGAGCATCACCGAGACGATCTGCTATGGAATGTAAAATTTCACATATAACTCTCTAACCTTACCAGGTGTGAACACAAAAGCGATCTCCATAACAGAATGGGCCATAGAAATTGAAGCGAGAAGACAAATGACACAACACTTAAAATTTTTCAAGAAGAAAAGTTAAAGGAAAATGTGAGAAATTCCAAAAGTAACGGACGGACAACTTAAAGGAGTGTGAACACTGGAGAAGGTGAACTGCCTCATAAACAAGTGCCCACCATTGCTAACACGTGTCGTTTTCTAAACGGGTGCAATTGAAACGGGTCCTCTAACGCATTAATTACCAGGATCACAAATTCACTACATACAGACATGTGGCCAACTTTTGGACTGAGAATCCGACAGTATGATAGCGTGTCGTTTCAACTCCCACAGTTCTCCGGACTTTTGGCCTAGACGGTCAATAAATTTGAGCAACGACTCCTTCAAAAAATTCTCCGGATTTTGATCTAGACAGTTAATGAATTCAGTCAACGCTTTCTTTAGCCAGTTCTCCTAATTTTGGCCTAGACTGTTAACGAATCCGGTTAATACCTCCTTCAGTAAGTTCTTCAGATTTTAGCTTAGACGGTAAATGAATCCGGTCAACACCTTCTTCAGCCAGTTCCCCGGATTTTAGCCTAGACGGTCAATGAATTCGATCAACGCATCCTTCAGCCAGTTCTCCGGATTTTGGCCTAGACGGTCAACGAATCCGGCCAGCGTCTCTCTCAACTAGTTATTCGGATTTTGACCCAAACGGTCAACGACTCTGATCAACGAACTTCTAAGCCAGTTCTCCAGATCTTGGCTTTACGATCAGCGACTACATGTAGCATGATTAATGGACCAATAGTTTTTGCCAGTTTCCTCACCAGGAAGGTAATCCAACCACTCGTGTCCCATCTTAAATATGCTGGAGGCCAAAATCCCAGGCTACCAGCACGGGGGCTAGTGATGGGTATGCTAATAGTGAGTTGACTTAAGAAGGAGAAACGACTCAGATCTACAATGGCCCATTAGCGCATGGATGGTCAATGCTTACAATTGACCGGTCGAAAAGCCAATGAGCTAGAAGAAACCCAAGAACAGGACAGCCCGCTTGGGCTTAAGACGGTGAATACTTCCATTGACCGGAATTATGACTAGTAGGCCATTTGTAGACCAGGCCTCAAATGGGCCAAGCCCATTTTGGTCCACGCGACCGTCCTCGACCAGTAATGGTCTTCTCCCTTAATTTAGTGCCCTTCACAGAAGGCAATCTCAATGGTAATGGTCATCAACAGATTCAATACACATCCCTAAAGGAAGGCTTCAAAATTCTTTCCCTATCTGTTGAAAACTCTAATGATTACAAAGCGCAAAAAGAAGGCAATCAATCCAGCGGCCATTACTATCATAAAAGCTTCATGTTGAACAAGGCAGCAATTCTAAAAAAATCCGAAAATCAAACCCTTCTGCATAATGAAGGCACTCAAAGCAGTGCCTATAAAAGACCATGGAGTCCTCACTCCAAGGCACGCCTTCATTCACCTACAATAAGCTCACATGATTCAGACTACAAACGCTATCTATCTCTCTTTGTCACTATGTTTCCAGCGAACACATTACTTAGAGCCAACGTTTCTCACGAGCTAATGAAGCACTCTCAACAAGAGTACTCACTTATCTCAAACGCTCTCTACATTTTCTTACATTCTTTACTTTCACATACTTAATTTGAAGGTTATTTGCTGACTCAAGCGTCAGAATATTTACGGTAGGACAACCTCCCGCCATCACCTGACCTCTCATTTGTAGTTGTGGTGTGTAGGATCCAAATTTAGTGGACGGAGTCAGATTCAGATAACCGACTTGACTTGAATCTATTCAAATTTTGAATTCATGACACATCATATCTAAATGGCATACTAAAAATATTTCTCATTTTATTCTTCTGACTATTCACAATTTGGCAACCTTATGGCCACCAAGTGAGGGCAAAAATACTTAGAATTAGTTAAATTACTTAGAATAAAATTAATATTTTAAGGGGAGTGAGTAGTGAGTGTGGAAGAGAAGTGGGGGAGAGTGGGAGGTTATCCCAAATACAGGTAAATAATC
>JAODPA010067184.1:0-10656 GCA_025585075.1 Nepenthes mirabilis
GAAATACTAAAATATTTTAGATAATATATTAAAACTGTGACGGACTAGACATATTTCCATCACATATGGCTGTTGTCAGATTTTTGAATCATACATCATACGATAACATATTGGTAAAAAGGTGGACTTAAAAATTTTTCTTTTCTTTTATCCATTTTACTTTGTGTGCACAGGATCACATACAGCCAAATTTCTTGAGTTGGCCACAGAGGTTTTGAGTTGCCATAAACTGACCAGCCAGAAAACAAGGTCGGTCGGTTGGTGAGACACCATACTCCCGAAACGAGTTGAGATGCGACTAAGAATCATAAATTACTCACAACCAGAAAGATCGTGCAAAAACATGCTAACATTTATTAACTTTCACAACGGAAGTGCTTTACAAATCTTTCCCAAAATGATCAAAAGAAAATATATCAATTTTTATTCCTTTACTGCTACTAAATTCCGGCCAGCTATTCTACCCAGCTAGCCCGTCATATTCTATTCTTTCTCGTCTTCCATAAGTCTCTCATAATCTGAAAAACAGAAGCGGGGTGAGCTAAAAGCCCAGCAAGATACCCGTGTGTAGAAAGTCAGCATGTGTATATAACTTCAAAATCAATTCTAAAGAACTGAAACATAAACTCTGGCATGTGAGTGAATGAATCATAAATTTAATACATTTTATGGAAATCGTCTTATGTTAAGTTTGAAGGTCTTTTTTCTTCATTTTTAGTCTTCTTTCTTTTAAAATCATGTCAAAAACTTATAATCTTTAGGGACCGAACGGAAACAGACAATATCAAAGAAGGATTGTGTATCACCCCACAATCTAAGCTCGTAATCTCCTTTTATACTCCCAGAGGTAAGCGGTAATGCCTATCACCCGACATACGGGGCCGTAGTCTAGAAATGTCACCAAAAGTTTCCCCGTGGCCCAGGGGTAGTCCTCGAGTGTCACTCCAATATCCTTCATTTAGTTTTAACAGTAAGCCTAATGAAGACTCTAATCAGATCCTTGTCATAAGATGGCCATCTATCAAATATCAAAAGCCGAAAATCAGATAGTTCCACTTGCTGTCCGGATTATACATGTTTTTCTATGGTCATATAGCTTTCATCTTTAACTTTAAATAGCTGAAGTTTTCATGTTTCATTCAAAGTTTTAAAGCTGAAGATCTTTCATCAAAATGCCGGAGATCTTATTTATCAAAGGCCGAAAATCTTTTATGAAAAGTCGGAGATCATTTTCATCAAAATGTCGAAGATCTTATTTATCAAAAACAAGTACTGCAGTTCTTTAAATATGCAATAACCGAACCCCTTTTAGCATGTAGTAATCGTACTTCTTAAAAAGATGATCTTGGTTGGACGTCTTTAATCATGCAAACATTAAACTTCATGCAAATAAGTAAGTAACTAGACATCATGAAATAAACGAATATCTTTATATGAACAACTAACAAGGTGTTATTTTGAACATGTAATAGCCGAACTTCATGCATTGAAGTAAATAATCGGACATCATAAACTAACTGGATATCTTTACATAGGTAAATAATTAGGGCTTCCTTTAAATATGCATGATATACTTGCATTAAAATATGAACTTGAAAACGATGAGTACACTTGCCTCAAATGGATTTACGAATCCCTTACTTAGAGCTGGCTTGAGGTTCTTAGTTATTTTATCCAAGAGTTTACCCAATCTCCTATTTTAATTCTTAGGTCCATTATTTATAGGTACTGAGTTTGGTGGTAGTAGGTAGAACAAGTAAACCACTCGTACTTGTTTGCTTACTTCCCTTTTTCTTTCTAGAAGGTCAACGAGATGGTTGAAAGTAGGTTACTTACTTGGATTTGGTCAGCCTTCCCTTAGCCAGACCGACCATCAAGTCAGTTTGTCATCCATCAAAATTGGTCAAAAATTCATACTGTTCTAGTTTCTTTATTATTATCGGTTGAATTTTGTATCTTACCTTTCTCTTTGGAAGTCATCTCCAGAATTCATGGTCTTTGAAAATCAGGGTTTTCGAAATTACCGTATCCGGAAGCGTCCTCAACCGTCTCTGAAAATCGTTACTGGAAATCGTCTCAATGGTCTTCGAAAATCATCTTTGCAAATTACCATAAGGTCTCCGAAAAAATCGTCTCCGGAAGCCTTCCTAAGGTCTCCGAAAAACTCACCCTAGGGTCTCCGAAAACTCACCACAAGGTCTCCGGAAGACTCACCACAAGGTCTCTGAAAAAATTAGCTCCGAAAGCCTTCCTAAGGTCTCAGAAAAACTCACCCTAAGGTCTCTTGAAAAATTTTCTCCAGAGCCTTCCTAAGGTTTCGGAAAACTCACCCTAAAGTCTCCGAAAACTCAGCACAAGGTCTCCGGAAGACTCACCATAAGATCTCTGAAAGACTTTCCATAAGGTCTTTGAAAAAAATTGTTTCCGGAAGCCTTCCTAAGGTCTCCGAAAAACTCACCCTAAGGTCTCTGAAAACTCACCACAAGGTCTCCGGAAGACTCACCACAAGGTCTCCGAAAGATTCATCTCAAGGTCTCCTATTCCAACGTCTCCAGAGATCAGGGTCACGAAAATCACTGTTTCTTTTCGTCTTCGGAGATCTAGGTCTCCGAAAATCACTGTTTTTAATTTTCAATGTCTCCGGAGATCAAGATCTCCGAAAAACTACTGCTTTGAATTTTTGATGTTTCCGATCTCATCACACATACAAGGCCACTCCGACCTCTTATACACACAAAGCACTCCGGCTTCTTCAACTTTACAAGGCCACTCTGGCCTCATCAATCCTTCAAACTCGCTTCGGCCCTTAGGAGGCACAAAGCTGCTCCAGCCCTTAAGCCACTCACATGATACTCTGGTTTTCATGAAGCACAAGGCCACTCTGGCCTTCACTACATTACCATGCACTTCCTAACTTTTTGGGGATCGAGATCTCACAATTCTCTCATACTAAAAAAAAATATCATCCTCAAAATTTAAATGAAGTTACAAATCTTAGGCAAACAGGTGGGGATATTTGCTCCGGATTTCTTTTTCTCGCTCCTAAGTTGTCTCTTCAGATGAGTGGTTTCTCGAGAGTACCTTCACCAAGGAGATTGTCTTTGTACGTAGCCTTTACTCATTCCGGTCCAAAATCTGCATTGGCTCCTCAATATAGGATAAATCTTTGTCAATTACCAAGGGATCAAACTCGATCACATGTGTGGGATTATGAATATATTTCCTGAGTATGGACACATGGAAGACATCATGCACTTCTGTTAGATTTGGTGGTAGCACCAACCTATAAGCTACTTCTCCGATCATCTCTAAAATCTCAAAAGGGCCAACGAATCATGGTTTCAGTTTTCCTTTCACTCCAAACTTGGACGTCCTTTCTGATGGTGACACTTTTAAAAACACAACGTCACCCACCTCAAACTTTAATTCTGACCTCCTTCGGTATGCATAACTTTTCTGTCTACTCTGGAAAACCTTTAAGTTCTCGAATATCAACTTTATCTTCTCCGCCATTTCTTTAATGATTTCAGGTCCAAAAATTCTTTTATCTTCAATTTCTTCCTAGTGAATAGGTGACTTACATTTTCTTCCATATAACACTTCAAAAGGTGCCATGCCTATACTGGCTTGATAGCTATTGTTATAGGTGAACTCCACCATGGCCAAATAACTATCCCATGTCCCTTTCATGTCCAACACAGAGGCTCTTAACATGTCCTCTAGGATCTGAATTGTATGTTCTGATTGGCCGTCGATTTGGGGGTGATAAGCAGTACTGAACTTCAGTTTTGTCCCCAATTCTTTATGAAAAATTTTTCAAAACCTTGAAATAAAACAGGAATCCCTATCAGATACAATGGAAGCGGACACACTATGAAGTCTAACAATTTCTTTCACATACAGTTGGGTCAGCTTATCGGTCAACAATAAGTTGTCATGATTGCTAAGCGGGAATCCAAAATAAGTTGTCATGATTGCTAAGAAATGGGCTGACTTTATTAATCGGTCAACAATAACCCAAATCGCATCATGGTTTTTCGGTGTCCTTGGTAGACTGGACACAAAGTCCATAGTAACATCTTCCCATTTCCAACTCGAAATCGACAGTGGTTGCAAACTGGGTTTCTTCTTTCCGCTTTTATTTGCTGGCATACCCGGTATTTTTCCACATAAGCCGTGATGTCCCTTCTCATGTTCCTCCACCAAAATATTTTCTTCAAATCTTGATACATCTTATTCACTCTAGAGTGGATTATGTATTGAGATCGGTGAGCTTCATTTAAGATTTTTCTCCTTCAACTCCTTATCGTTTGGCATACACAAACGAGCTCTAAATCTTAACACTCCATCTATTCGAATATTAAAATCAATTTTGGAATCTTTATTTAGATCCCTCAGAATATCCATAAGAAAATAGTCGTTCACTTGCTTTTCCTTAACTCCATTTGTCATCTCTGGCTAAATTTGAAGGTATGCTAAAAGTATCCAATTGCTTTGTACATATCATTGGACATCATAGTGCTTTAGACAATCTAGCTTTTTCGTGTGCTTAATCTGCAATCTTGCTAAGTAACCAAGTCGTCGACTTAATATATTGACAACCACATTGGCCTTGCCAGGTTCATACTAAATCTCACACTCATAGTCTTTCAAAAATTCAAGCCACATTCTTTGTCTCATATTTAGCTCCTTTTGGGAGAATAAATATTTTAAACTTTTGTGGTCAGAGTTAACCAGAAATTTCTCACCATAAAAGTAATGTCTCCAAAATTTTAATGCAAATACGACCGCAGTCAGTTTTAAGTCGTGGGTTGGATAATTTCTTTCATGATCCTTTAACTGACGAGATCCACAGGCCACCACCCTTCCATACTACATTAAAACGCAGCCCAACTCAAACTTTGAGGCATCACAGTAAACGATCAGTCATCCTGATTCATCTGGAATAGTTCAAACCGGTGCAGAAGTCAGCTGGTCCTTTAGTACTTGAAAACTCCATTCACATTTGTCAGTCTAATCAAACTTAACCTCCTTCGTCAGCTGGGTGAGTGGCAAGATAATTCGGAAAAATTTCTCCACAAACCTTCGATAATAACCGGCCATGCCCAGAAAGCTCCGTACCTCTGTCACAGAGGTTGGTCAATTGTAATTTACCACCGCTTTTACCTTCTTAGGGTCGACTGAGATTCCCTCATTGGAAATGGTGTGACCAAGGAATCCCACTTCTTCTAATCAAAATTCACCTTTACTCAATTTTGTGAATAACAAGTGTTTCCTAAGAGTCAGGAATGCAATCCTCAAATGCTCATTGTATTCTTTATGACACTTAGAATAAATAAGGATATCATTAATAAAGGATATCACAAATTTGTCCAAATAAGACTAAAAAACTTGATTTATTAAGTCCATAAATGCGGCTAGAGTGTTTGTTAACCCAAATGGCATTACCACGAACTCATAATGCCCATATCTAGTCCGGAAGGCTATCTTTGCCACATCATCTTTTCTGATCTGGAGCTGGTGATAACCGGATCTAAGGTCAATTTTTGAGAATATACAAGCTCCTTGTAACTGATTAAAGAGGTCGTCTATTCTTGGCAAAGGATATTTGTTCTTAATGGTAATCTTGTTCAACTCCCGATAGTCCACTCATAGTCTCAAGGTTTCATCTTTCTTCCTTACAAACAGGACCGGCACGCCCCATGGAGACATGCTCGACCGGATAAAACCTATATCTAGCAATTCTTGCAATTACTGTTTTAACTTCTTTAGTTCAGCCGATGCTATCCTATATAGTGCCTTAGATATCGGTGCTAACCCTAGTATCAATTCTATTTTAAATTCTATCTCCCGATTAGGTGGCAACCCAGGCAACTCTTCAGGAAATAAATTTTTGAATTCACATACTACAGGAATCTCCTTGACTAGAATTCCTTGATCCTCAACCATACTAGAGAAAGCTAGATAAGGCTAGCAACCATTCTGCATTAAGTGCCGGGCTTGAAGGGCCGAAATGAATCAGGATGCTTCCTTCCGCTAGACACCTTGAATATAAAAGGGTTCATTTTCAGGAATAGTAAAATCTACTCTTTTTCGGAAATAGTCAATGTAGGCATAGTACCTTGCTAATGAATCCATCCCTAGGATTACATCAAAGTCCCTCATCTCCAGCAAAACTAGGTTTGCTGGCATTTGAAACCCATCAAATTTAATAGAGCACTCCGGGTACATAATGTTTAAAACCACCGATAACCATGTGAGTGTTGCTACCATCAACGGATAGTAAAGAACTTAGGGGAGTGATGTAAGACATTACGTAAAATTAGGGAAAACAAACGAGTGAGTGGATCCGGAGTCAAAGAGTACATGGCAAGAGTTGGCACAGATAGAAAGTGTACATTCTACCACCTCAGTGGACACCTCAGCCTCCTTTGCAGAAACGACAAAAACTTTAGCTGGAACAGTTAACTTGAATTCTGGGGCTCGCTTGGCATGTGGGCAGTTTCTGATCATGTGCCCGTCTTGGCCACAGTTGTAGCAGACTCCTAACTTCTTGTACCAGGGCTTTCTCTTGTGTAACCTTCCGCAATGAGCATATGGATTGTTTGACGCTTTAGAGGTTTGTATGGATTGGCCGTGCTCCTTTCTTGAAGTTGACTGCTTTGTTTTCTTTGAGGGCCCTCCAAATCCCTCATTAACACTGGCCATTGAGCTCGTCCGATTAGAAATCCTTCGTCTGAAAAATTCCTCCCTTCCAAGTTTCTTTTTATAGATAATTGCCTTATCCAACACATCATCTTAAGTGACCAACTTTAGAGTTGAAAGATGTTTTCTAATGTCATCCCTTAACCTTTGAAATAACCTCCTAACATTTCTTTCCTGATCTTCTACCATATAAGGGGCATAGCGAGACAGCTCTGTAAATTTTGTATCGTATTCGGCCATTGTACGAGTGCCTTGTCTTAAATGTAAGAACTCATCTTCCTTCTGCCCGTGAAGGCTGGTAGGAATTTACTTCTCTAAGAATACTGCTTCAAACATACCCGAAGTTATTTTATTCTCAAGCATCTTGAATATCCTCTTCTGCATCTCCCACCAGTGATGGGCTTCTCCCAATAGCTTATGGGTGGCAAACAAAACTTTATCATCAATCGGATATTTAATTACAACAAACACATTCTTTAGTCGTTCAATCCAGGTATCTGCTTTCAATGGATTAGGTTCTCAAGAGAATTCTGGGATTCGCATGTTGGTAAAGTGATCATACACTGACGTCTCCTGGTGAATAGGAATTGGGGCAGGCACTGGAGCTAAATGTGGTTGTGTCAAGGTTTTCAGAACATCTACCATCCTATCTAGCAGATTCAAGTATCTTGCCTCCGAGTCTGTAGGATTGCTAGTCCAAAAAGTCTGTTTTCCTCTATTTGACATTCTTTCAGCGAACATTTTGATCTCTAGAATAAAAAGAACGATTTGGTAAGATTACTGGCCACAGAGGTGGCTAGCAAAAAACACTCTCAGACACCATGCCCAAAACATAATTAGTACTAGCCTCTTGCATCATAATAGATGGCTAAGTCTAACCAACCTAACACATATTCCTATCTGCCCTTTTTGTTCAAACTAATACTATCCTAAGCTTCCGCATAGATTTAGATCGAACTTAAGGCATCTCAATCCTTCTCTGATACCAATTGTGAAGGACCAGACGTATTTCCACTGCATACGACTGCCGTTAGATTTTTGAATCATGCATCATACGGTAATATATTGGTAAAAAGGTGGACTTAAATTTTTTTCTTTTCTTTTATCCATTTTACTTTGTATGCATGGGATCACGTACGGCCAAACCTTTTGAGTTGGCCACAGAGGTTTTGAGTTGCCATAAACTGACCGGCCAGAAAATGAGGTCGGTCGGTTGGTGAGACACTATGGTCCCAAAATTAGTTGAGATGCCACTAAGAATCACAAATTACTCACAACCAGAAAGATCATGCAGAAACATACTAACATCCATTAACTTTCACAACGAAAGTGCTTTACAAATTTTTTCCAAAATGATCAAAAGAAAATACATCAATTTTTATACCTTTACTACTGCTAAATTTCGGCTAGCTACCCTACACAACTTGCTCGTCATATTTTATTCTTTCTCGTCTTCCATAAGTCTCTTATCATCTAAAAAATAGAAGAGGGGTGAGCTAGAAGCCCAGCAAGGTACTCGTGTGCAGAAAGCAAGCATGTGTATATAACATCAAAATCAATTCTAAAGAACTGAAACATAAACTCTGGCATGTGAGTGAATGAATCATGAATTTAATACATTTCATGGAAATCGTCTTACGTTAAGTTTAAAGGTCTTTTTTCTTCATTCTTAGTCATCTTTCTTTTAAAATTATGCCAAAAACTTATAATCTTTAGGGATCAATGGGAGTGGACAATATCGAGGAAGGATTGTGTATCACCCCACAATCTAATGCCGTAACCTCCTTTTATACTCCCAGAGGTGGGCAGTAATGCCTATCACCTGGCATATGGGGCCGTAGTCTAGAAATGCCACCAAAAGTTTCCCCATGGCCTAGGGGCAGTCCTTGAGTGTCACTCCAATATCTTTAATCTAGTTTTAACAGTAAGACTAATGGAGACTCTAATCAAATCCTTGTCACAAGATAGCCATCTACTAAATCTCAAAAGCCAAAAATCAGAGAGTTTCACTTGCTGTCCGGATTATACATGTTTTTTCATGGTCATATCGCTTTCATCTTTAACTTCAAACAGTTGAAGTTCTCATGTTTCATTCAAAGTTTTAAAGTCGAAGATCTTTCATTAAAATGCCAGAGATCATATTTATCAAAGGTCGAAAATCTTTTATCAAAAGTCGAAGATCATTTGTATCAAAATGCCAGAGATCTTATTTATAAAAAATAAGTACTGCAGTTCTTTAAATATGTAATAACCGAACTCCTTTTAGCATGCAGTAATCGTACTTTTTAAAAACATGGTCTTGGCCGGACGTCTTTAATCATGCAAACATCAAAATTTATGCAATTAAGTAACCAGACATTATGAAATAACTAGATATCTTTACATGAACAACTAACAGGGCGTTATTTTGAACATGCAATAGCCGATCTTCATGCATTGAAGTAAATAACCGGACATCATAAACTAACCGGACATCTTTACATAGGTAAATAATCAGGGTTTCCTTTAAACATGCATAATATACTTGCATTAAAATATGAACTTGAAAACGATGAGTACACTTGCCTCGACTGGATTTATGAATCCCTTACTTAGAGCCAGCTTGAGGTTCTTAGTTCTTTCGCCAGAGGGTTTACCCAACCTTCTATTTTAATTCTCAGGTTCATTATTTATAGGCACTGGATTTGATGGTAGTAGGTAGGGCAAGTAAACCATTCGTACTTATTTGCTTGCTTCCCCTTTTCTTTCTAGAAGGTCAACGAGGTGGTTTAAAATAGGTTACCTATTTAGATTTGGTCAGCCTTCGCTTAGCCAGACCGGCCATCAAGTCAGTTGGTCATCCATCAAAATTGGTCAAAAATTCCTACTGTTCTTATTTTTTTTATTATTGTCGGTGGACTTTTGTGTCTTAGCTTTCTTTTCGGAAGTCGTCTCTAGAATTCATGATCTTTGAAAATTAGGATTTCTGGAATTACCGTATTCGGAGCCTCCTCAACTGTCTCCGAAAATCGTCTCAATGGTCTTCGGAAATCGTCTCAGGAAATTACCATAAGGTCTCCGAAAAACTCGTCTATGGAAACCTTCCTAAGGTCTCCGGAAAACTCACCCTAAGGTCTCCAGAAACTCACCACAAGGTCTCCGGAAGACTCACCACAAGGCCTCTAGAAAAATCATCTCCGGAAGCCTTCCTTTGGTCTCCGAAAAACTCACCCTAAGGTCTTTGAAAAAATCGTCTCTAGAAGCCTTCCTAAGGTCTTTGGAAAACTCACCCTAAGGTCTCCGAAAACTCACCACAAGATCTCTGGAAGACTCACCACAAGGTCCTCGGAAGACTGTCCATAAGGTCTCAGAAAAAATCATCTCTAGAAGCCTTCCTAAGGTCTCCGAAAAACTCACCCTTAGGTCTCCGAAAACTCACCACAAGGTCTCCGAAATACTCACCACAAGGTCTCCAATTTCAACGTCTCCGGAGATCAGAGTCTCCGAAAATCACTGTTTCTTTTCATCTCTAGAGATCAAGGTCTCCGAAAATTATTATTTCTTCTCTTCTCTGGAGATCTAGGTCTCCGGAAATCGTTGTCTTTAATTTTCAATGTCTTCGGAGATCAAAGTCTTCGAAAAATTACTGTTTCAAATTTTCAATGTCTCCGATCTCATCATACATACAAGGCCACACCGGCCTCATCAATCCTTCAAACTCATTTCAACCCTTAAGAGGCACAAAGCCACTCTAGCCCTTAAGCCACTCACATGACACTCTGGTTTTCATGAAGCACAAGGCCACTCCGGCCTTCAAGAGCACACAAAGTCACTTCGGCTTCCAAGAGCACACAAAGCCACTACATTATCATGCACTTTCTAACTTTTAGGGGATCGGGATCTCACAAAAATATTGATTGTTACTGTAATATATTAGTATATATCATAATATATTTCGTCAATTCTTTATAA
>JAODPA010067185.1:0-10656 GCA_025585075.1 Nepenthes mirabilis
AATATTAGTTTGTCTCGGCACAATTATAGACTCTGCATAAATTTACATAGAGTGTATATCTGTCTCGAAGAATTCTTCACTAATTCGGGGATAACAACAGTATAGAAGAAATAAATATATACGTCTATCACAACTTACATACAATGTATGACTTGTATGTACCATAATTAATACCAGAACCATTAAATTCAACGATAAAATTATGTAGCAGCAATACAGGTGGACGATGAAATTTATTTTCTTTAGTATGGACTTGATGTAGAACACATCTGGTTAATAAAAATATAATACTGATTGAACATTTTTACTATTTGCAATTTACCATGTTCTCAACTTCACAAACAATATATCAAAGTCTAAGATTTTGGATTAATAGAAAATTAATGAGTATATATTTTTCATACTCCTATCAATTGTTTATGATCTTATAGCCTACCATCAAGTATAATATCATTGGAATGAGTCTTCAGTGTCAAAATTTTAAAAAAAAAATTAATAATTTTTTATTGTGATATTTCTTACAATTGGCGTGTAAAAGGAAATAATATATTATCACACAAATTCATCAATGATAATGGATATTAATGATTCTTGATGGTAATAACATTTTTGAACGATGTTGATACTTCACGGATTAAAAAATATTTACATTTATCATTGATTAATCTTTTATACAATATTTTTTGTTTAGCTTTGTGATTAGGGATGCTGTCAATCAATAACCAACAAAATAATTGGTGGTGTTGACAATCGGGAACCAACAATGTGCCACACAGTCGCAATGTCGACAACTAATGTAATAAGGCTATATACTATCTAGGGATTGATAGGATCACTCGAGCATCGCTAGTTGGTTACTTGTGGCATAGGTTGGAGGCATTGATCCATAGCGGTCAACGTGCAATTAAGGTTTAAGCATACCAACTGGGAGACAATAAAATGATCGAAAGTGCCATCGCTAAGAGACCGACAATGAGAACAAAACTGTTGACACCCAACAACTAACAATGACGATTGGAGGCTTCAACGGCCGATCGATGATCATCGACATTGACATGCCATTTGGAGATAAATGGTGGCAGCTTGTCGATCATTAGTTGGGATTGAAGGCCGATTGGGTCGGAGTGGCTTGGGATGGCAATCGTATTATATTTGGATCAAAAATTTATTAGACCAAAAAATATTTTTAGTAAGTAGATTTTTCCATAAACGAAATAACGTCGGTGTATTCAAGACCTCGTTCGGAAGACGCGTAAATGCCCTACCGAAATCATAACAAAGTAGCGTGCACAAAAACCTTATCCACGACATTAGGACTTTCACCAACTTAAGAAAGACAGGCCGTGCCACAAGACCGCCTTCTATTGGTCCTCCCACAGCACAAAAAACACGTGGCCGCGTAAAACCTTTGCCTTTTGTTTGGGCTGAAAAGCCATCCGTCATTCAGTGGGCATCCAATCCCTCATCTTTTTATAATAACATTACACGTGTTGCGGCAGCATTTCCACCATAGTCACCTCTCCCTTAACCATGGTTAGCGTTTGATGGTTAGCATGCAACCCGCAGGCCACATTTATCACTGGCCCCCCTTCCTCAAGGTATGATCCAGTCCGAATTCCCTTCTCAGCTCTGTCATTTGAATGCAAAGATTCTTGCTCCTTAGAAACTGCTTTTGGAAAAATTTAGTCACACAACCGCAACACTGAAAGTGGTTTTGGGAAGCAAAGAAAACACATGGGCCTGCCTAATTTCCCAAGTCCAGCAGAAGGGGTGTTCCCCATTCTGCTAATGAACGCAGTTCTATACGTCGGAGTACTCAAGAACTTGCTGAAATCGGTGCTGCAAATTATGAGTGCAAATTGGAATGTTAGGTCATATTTTAGGGACGACTCTGCAAATGAACTGGGCTCGTCGCCTGTGAAGAGGAGGATTTCAATTACCCAGTTCAAATCTCTCTGTGACGACAGGTCGAGCAGCACCGGTATTACCAGAGCCGACAGCGTCGGCGGAGGCGGCGGCAGCGGCGGCGGGAGGTGGTCTACGGTCGAGTGTTGTGTGTGCCTGTGTAAGTTTGAAGCTGAGGAGGAGGTGAGTGAGTTGTCTTGCAAGCATTTCTTCCACAGAGGCTGCTTGGAGAAGTGGTTTGATAAGTATCAGCATACTACTTGTCCACTTTGCAGATCCATACGCTGAAGTCTTCGTATTTAGATTTGAGACCCGTAAAAGAGTGAAGTGGGCCCTTTTTGTATCTCGAGGGGGTTTTTATTTCATTTTCCATTTTCTTTTTCGCTTTAGTCCTTGTTTTGGGTTTTTTCAGCAAGTTTGTAAGAACATGGAATGGTACCACATTTCACTATCTTCCTGTGTAGTGTAGTGTTGTGTGTTCAAGCACCAAGGATAAAAGTTAAAAGTCTTCTTTAGTATTTCCTTTCCTAAAGCTTTTAATTTGGAATGGGGTAGCCTTTTTCCTTGATATTAGCTGGGGATAGTGATAGATACGACCAGAAACGGGCCGATTTACTATTCAGTTGGATAAGCGCCCTAATACTCAAATTGATAAAATGGCTAAATACTAGCAGCCCAACAAAAAAAAGCCAAATGCCAGCCTGATAATAACGCATGAACGTATAAACCAAATGGTACGACCTGAATAGTCAAATATTAATGGATCATAAATAGTTACTAATAATCTAATAATTGGTAGTTAAGCGATCTTACCATTAAATTGATACGACTATTATACATACAAGTAACGTCTCTCATCATTAATCCGAAGCGGCATTATGTACTTGCATTGATTCCAAACGTCAACCAATTAAATGGCGCCTATTGTTATAAATAAACACCTCCCCTAGCGAGAAGGGGAATAACGACGATAACAACAACAACAATGAGAACGATGACAACAAAATGAGAGGAAAACAAAAAAAAAATTCAGCCAAACGAATGTATATAAATACAAAAGTCACTCAACTAGACGAGTATATAAAAAGTAACATTACTTTCCATGCATACACTCATCCCCATCATCTATAAATTCTCGCATCCATTTTCTTATATCTTTTTTATCGAAATAGAAAGATTACTAATTTAAATGTCGAAAGATATATCGAAAAGTAAATCCTGTATACTCCTTACCTCTAATTTGTTTTATTGTAGTACGCTGGACCTAAATTTTGAGTTATGAAGACTGGAGCCGCTACTGTTTAAACGTTCAAGAGTGATAAGACAACTCCATAATTTGTATATCAATTCGAATTCTAAAAATATATCATTGGCGTCGTTTATAGAAAAAATAATAATCAAGCCACCAATTCGAGAAGAGGGATCGTGGCCAATACCAAACTCCAGACAAGCGTACCACCCAAGGACATCATTTCTCATAGTAACGACCCAATAGAGAATAGCCATGAAAGTACTCGTCCGACCACGGATATAAATGTGAAAACACTAGTGACTCTAGTTGACACAATATTCAAGTTTCTGAAGACCCTTTGGAATAGGTTAGAGGGACACCCATTGGTGGCCCCATCCTCCAACTCGTAAACTTCTATATCTAAAAAGGGGAATTAGAGGAAAAAGCAACCCTCAAAGGAGGTGATTCCGTATCCTGACAACCTCGAGACCCAACAAGCCTTGAGTGAAAGGGTTCAGTCTCAGCTGAAAGGTCGATTAAATTTAGTAGCACAGGATGAAAGCCCAAAGCAGTGAAACCCGCACTGTTTTTGAGATGTTGGGAAACCTTTGGCTAGCAACAAAGTTTCATGCAACACTTATGAAAAAAGTCCATACCCAATAAGTTTGGCACATTTTGCTGAACTATTCAAAGTTGAAGACATTCCTCAACATAAAGAGGGTTGTGTCTACATCCCAGATGGAGGAGAGAATTAGAAAGATTAAGTAGTAACTATTCCAAGGAAACATGGACAGACATTTGGTTGACGTAGGTAGGTTGCCATTTACAAAGGAGATCAGAATATATAGACTCCCACTTAAATTTAAAATGCCAACTCTGAAATCCTACAATGAAAATTCTGATATCATGGACTATTTAGATCATTTTCACACCCTGTTGGAATTCTACGGACTAGATGATCCAGTTTCATGTCTCTACTTTTCACTGACCTTCAAAGGAGATACCTAAATTTGATTTTATTGGCTAATACCAAATTTAATCCAAATATTCTAGGAGCTAGCTTCCTATCACAGTTCAATCTAGTAGAACAGAAGAAAAGCAACCATGGCACCTTATTCGCATTCGGTAAGGGCCAAACAATTGTTTGAAGTTCGTTTTGATCCGGTTCAATGCAGAGGCTCAAGGAATATCAAAGCCATGGAGGTAAAGTGCATTTTGAAATTTGTGGGTCACACATAAGGGGCAAAAACTTGGCATTCAAAATCATGCAGTAGGGCTATTATTGACCCACGATGAAGAGAGACACTATAGAGTTCGTAAAAAATTATGAAAATTATCAAATCCATAGCAATATCCTCCATCGCTACAAATAGAACTCTAAACTCTACAGTTACCCTAGCCATTCGCCTAGTGGGGGTTCAACTTATTAGGTTCATTACCCGTTGCATCAGAACAAAGAAAATTCGTCATAATTACCATAGACTACTTTACGAAATGGGTGGAAGTGTCTCTACTAGTAAGAATAATCAAGGAAAACATGACTGAGTTTATCCGGCAGAGTATCATTGCAAGTTTGAGATTTCCGAGGTCATAGTGACCGATAATAGAACCTAATTCACTAGCAAAAAGTTCACCAAGTACTGTACAAGTTTAAAAATCAAGTTGGTTTATACTTCTGTTATCTATCTGCAGACAAATGGGTAAGTAAAAGAGATAAAATGAACCTTACTACACAGGTTAAAAACAAAGTTAGAAGACGCAATGGGCTCATGGGTAGATGAGCAACCCCCCGTGTTGTTGTCCTATCGAACGACCCCCAGGGAATTAACACGTGAAACACTATTTAACTTATGTTATGGGATAGAGGCAGTCATTTTGATAGAGATCGAGTTACGCAATCTTCGAATTAAAATTTTCAACCCATAAGGCAATTCACAACTTCTGAGAGAGCATCTTGATATGTTTAGAGAAGTCTAAGATATGGCAAGATTACGGATAATGGCTTACCAGTAATGAGTCACTTGATATTACAATAAAAGGTAAAAACTCGCTAATTCGAGGTGAGAAACCTAATTCTAAGGAGTATAGAGGTTACAAGTAAGATCGTCGAGAGGAACAAACTCTCCCTAAATTAGAAGGAACCATTCCTAATATTAACCATTCTCCGAAATGGTACATATAAAATACCATTCAAAATAAAAAATTGGTCCTAAGGATGTAGAAAGCCATCCACCTCAAAAATTATTATCAATAAACTCTCACAGGATAGAGGTAAGTATTGTGCACCACATAATGAGTACTTATAAATATATCCATTTATTTAATAAAATCACTACGTATTTGTTACATTAATTGCCTATTTGTGTACTTGCGTGTCATTTCATTAGTACAAGTGACTATGACTCACTTGTTGAATCGACCTATTAAAAGCACAGTCAAAACCTTGGATAAAGCAATCGAGAGGCCCAAATGACAGTTAAACACAAACTATCATATAAGAAATTAGGAGGCTTGTAGATCAAAGTCCAATTCCTTCTTGGGAGGTCAAAATAAAAAAAAAACTTATGAGGTTTTCTCAAAATGAGAGTTATGACGTCCTCCCATAGAAAAGAGTACTATCAGTTAAAATGATTAACAGACTATGATCCGACGCATAAGTGCAACGACATTCTCTCATAAGAATAAGCACCATCGATTAAATGCAGTCGACAGACTAGGGTCTTACAAAGCCCAGTAGTAATTGCAACTACACTTAGTCGGCAAGTAAGGAGCTTTCCTAGTTAGAGTACTACCATGTCCTCTCACAAAAAGGACCAACATTAGACAAACAGGTCGATTGACCAAGGTCTAACTAGGCCGGTAGCAATGACAACCATGCCTAGTCGGCAAACGAAAAACGTGTTGAACAAAAAATTCAATATGAAAAGAAAACAAATATCAGTGTCAATGATTGGAACAATCTAGCTGATTTATTAATGGACAAACATTTACAACACGGAGAAGCAAACTTTTAATAGAAAAGTTACAATTGTACTATCATTCGCCTACACATGAGCATCTCAAGTATCTTAAGGTTAGGAGCGGCTAGAGACCGTGAATCGGATCCCCACCAAGTGCTGAGAAATCCTTAATGTTTGAATGCCAAGAAGATCCAAAATTTTTCAGATCAAGGCAACCTAAAAAAAAGTTGGGAGTAATCAAGGATATGATCTACCTGCAGCGATGAAATCCATCCTGAAATCTATTGTCTAAAGTAAGTCCAACCTCTTCTAGTTGGTGATGTATCTTCAACTCTCCTTCAAGTCAAGCACACTTTTTTAAAGATTAGCAATAAGGGTGGCATCTAAAATTGATCGATGCTCAGCCTCTTAAAACTTGTCTTTGAGTGAGGCGATCTGATCTATGACTACAGATTTTTTATCAGATAACTCATGAGATCTCACCAGCCACTTGGACAACTCCTTATCTAAGTAAGTGGCTTGATCTCAACTCTACTTCGCCTCGACAATAGTAACATTAACTCAGATCTCCATCTCCCTTAATACCGCAAGGTCAGTGAACGTTTGAGATAGACGAAAATTTTCAACATCTTATTGGTACAACCCATCTGTGACCAAATGAACTAGCTCTTGTGATTGCCAAACAAAGTGAATTGGTCAGTTGTAAAAAACAATGACAAAAAGAATACTTAAAGGCGAAGGGCTTCACAAGCCATACCTCAACGGGAAAAGATCTCTCCTGAAAAAATGGACTGGAAGAAATTCTTATTTTAGAGAAGGGTGGAGTCCTCCAATACAAAAGAGGCAAAGCGTGGCGCTAAAGTGGGACTTCAAACCTGAGGAGAAGAGAAAAAGCACTCGAGTTCTCTGGATACTCAGATGTCAAAGTGTCAACTCAAGAAATCTCCTCCGCTTCTGCAACCGTTGGATTATTATCAAACTCCTCTATCACCCGATCATCATTAACGAACTCCGCAATAAAAGCATCAAGAGGCATGGAAACAGGTTTGTCGGGGGACAGGTTAACAAAATCTGGGACCTCGTACTCAATTACAAATGAAGTGTCGATCAGTTTATTCGATTTGCTGGCAATGGGGTCGTTTATTCTTGAAATAGTGGGTAATGAAGCCTCATCACCCTCAATGAATTCGGGTGCCTCTTCAAAAACTAGGTGACTCAATGAAGAATGAATAGAAGCCGACCTCTAAGATAACTCACCGACTTTCAACGTGGTCATCTCATCATTGGCCTCATCGATTACCCTATCGTAGTTGCTCAAGGAAGATGGGAGGAAATTTATCCTACTGGTCGCCCTTTCAGAAGAATCCTGGATGAAAAGTTCTCCAATTTTTTTATTGGGCCTATGAAGAAGCATATCGATAACAGCCACCCCTTTCATTCTCACTTCCCAACTGACCTCACGAGCGCTTGTCGGGTCAAAAATTTATTTGTTCTCTAGAGTGATATAACATTTTTCTCAATCAGCTCTGTCAAGGGTCGAGCCATGAAATAGTCATTCTCTGTGACATCTCCAGAGTAAGCGGAATTTATTGTACCCCATTTGTTGGAGAGGGTCCAGTCAGAATGGACCGTAATATAAAAATATTGATTCTTTCAATCCTTTATTGAGTTTGGATTACACCCCGCTTATTTTATACTTTTTTCAAGGGTAAAAGAAATCTAGTCACTTTCCTGGTTAAATCAGAAAACAACATTGATGGTCCTGGAATCCAGAAGAAGTTTCCAGCAGTGAAGGAAGATGCACGTAGAAATCAAGTATCTAATAGTATTGGGATGAAGGTGGGAATACGAATCTCAAGGGCCTCTAGAATCTCATACAACTCCCTCACAAAGAGAATACGAAGGACTTTCTAAGATGGATCTCAAAGAAGGTGATGAAGTCAAGTCAAGAATCCATCAGACGAAAGAACCTAGAAGAAAATGCCAATAAGGATATCAAATCTATCATAAATGTGTTCCACATCCTCATTGGTAAGGACAAACGGGGTCTTAGCAATGTCTTTAGAAGTTACTCGAGGAGCAATGAAGACAAGAAGTAAAGAGCAAATTCGGGCTGAGAGACGTGAAATGTAAAGAAGTGCAAAAATGAAATAGTGTCAGAGTTTAAATAGCTGACAATTTGATAGTTTAAATAGCTGACAATTTGATTCAAAATGGTGTCATCTAAGGGTACTAGAGAGGGCGCATTGCCATAACTACTGAGACATGTGCTAGCACCAATGTGTGCTGCGGCATGACTATTTAACTGTGCAAATAATAATGGTCTGATGCAACACCTCCCAGTGTAGCAAGCTGATAGTAGGCAACTCTGACATATAGATCGGTACGTCTGCAGTACTACATAGGTAATGATGCTCTGACATAACATTTCTCAAAGCGACAGACTAGAAATAGGTGGCCCAGACACTACTCTAATTAAAGATGATTCGATTGACTTACGGATAATTCAAAGTAAATTATTATACATTGGATTGTCAAAAGACCGAGTTATCAGAAGTTTGAGTTACCAGATTGTCAAAAATTAAATAGTAAAAAATGGCAATCAAACGCTTCAACCACTTAGAGAACATAAGAATATTGAAGCTATGCAAAGAAAGAAGGCTATCATTCAGGTAGTTCTATTCATTAAATCATTTTATAATGTACAAGATCACAATATCAAAAGTACAATTTAGGAAAAAAAAGAAAAAAAATCATAGAATGATGACCTGACAAAAGAAAGAAATCCCTCTCTCTAGGAACTACAACGGTACCATGGGTAGAGGCAACAAAAAACATCATCTGTCAAAACCTACTGTAGTCGCCTAGGTCACCTCGAGAGTAAATATAAAGTCGATGATATTATTACAGCAAGGCTTGGTTTTGAGAACAAACTTAAAAGAGAAAAACTAAGACGATTTTTCATATAAAAGAAGATAACCAGATTGTTAGAAATTAAATAGTAAAAAATGACATTCAAACGCTTCAACCACTTAGAAAATACAAGAATATTGAACCCATGCAAAGAAAGAATAATATCATTTAGGTAGTTCTATTCATTGAATTATTTTATAATGTACAAGCTCACCATATCGAAAGTACAATTCAGGAAAAAAGGAAAAAAAAGTAGAATGATAACCAGACAAAAGAAAGAAAGCCCTCTCTCTAGGAACTACAATGGTATCATGGGGAGAGGAAACTAAAAACATCGTCTGCCAAAACCTACTGTAGTCGCCTAGGTCACCTCGAGAGTAAATATAAAGCCAAGGACATTATTATAGCGAGGCTTGGTTTTGAGAACAAACTTAAAAGAGAAAAACTAAGACGATTTTTCATATAAAAGAGGGTAACCAAGACATTCTTCAAGTATTCCTTCGAATCACGAGTTTAAAAGTTGGAAGAAAACTTCCATTGACACTAATTCACACTGGACAATCATACCACTAAACAAAACAAGGGATGCCTCATGATGTAGAGCAAAGAGAGCTCAACAATTTATAGCCAAGAGAAGTGTTCAATGGGCATTCAACTCAGGGAAATATCAAATCACAGCATTGATGGAAAATAATAAAATCTTGCTAAACAAAACTCTAAATTTGCAAAATATTTAGAAAATGAGTACACATTGAAGAAATTATAGCTGGCATCCCATCGATGGCATGCTAGTAGGTTTGAATTCAAACCTCTAGCATGGGGGCTGGGGAGGGTACGATAAAAAATGGGCCGACCCAATACTTAATTAGATAAGAAGCCCAATGTTTAGTTTACTAAGAGGCACAAATGTCAACAGTCCAACAGAAAGAGCTAAATACCAGTCAGGCAATAGCGCATAAAATTATGAACTAAGGGACACGACCTGAATATTTAGACATTAAATGATCATAATGAGCTACTTAATTGCTGAGAATAAGGAATAGCTGAGTCGATTCAACAGTTGGTAGCCAAGTGGTCTTACTATTAAATTGACACGACCATTACACATGTAAGTAATATCTTTCACCATTGATCTGAAGAGGCATCATACACTCGCATTGATTCAAGGCGCCAACTAACTAAACGACGCCTCTTGTTATAAATAGACTCTCTCTCTCCTAGAGAAAAGGAAAATGATGATGACAACAACAACAAGAAGAAAGATGATAACAAAATGAGAGAAAAATAAAAGACACTTGGCCAGATAAGTTCACACAAATACAAAAGCCACTCAACCAGACGAATACACAAAAATGAATATTTTTCTTTATATATATACTCATCCCAATCTTCTCTAAATCTCGTATCCATTTTTTTATATATTTCTCGTCCAAATAGAAGGACCACTTATTTGAGCGTCGGTGGATATATCAAAAATCGAGTTACATATACCTTTTACCCCTAATTTATTTTATTGTGGTGCATAGAATCTAAATTTTGAGTTATAAATATCATACCCATTACTGTTCAAATGTTCAAGAGTGATAAGGTGACCCTCCAATTCATATATCAATTTGAATTCTAGAAACGTATCATATAAATGTAATT
>JAODPA010067186.1:0-10656 GCA_025585075.1 Nepenthes mirabilis
TTGAAAAAAAAATATAAATTAAAAGAAATAAGATATAATTAAAAAATTTTATTGATCATTCTAAAATAAAAAACTAAATTATAAAGATGTTGGGTATTGATATTTCAAACCCATTTAAAAGACCCATTTTTCTAGAGTTGGACCCTGGTCTAAAAGGCCCGAAAGGTCCAGGTACCAGGGGCCTGCCCATGTGGCATAGTGGATTTAAAGCTAACTTGGACTCGTAAACTCAATATAGGCCGCGGACGTCACCATACTTGTAAAGGTGGCGTGCCAGGAGATTTGATTGTTGACCTTGTCAGACCACCAGAGGAATGATAGCCTGCAACACACACTCGGTCACTGCAGATGTGACATTACGGGAGATCATCCAACGTGTATGCAATATCCCTGGCACAGAGGATTGGATTGGTGGAATTGATAGCCGGCTTCCTGCACACGCTAGCGCCACGTGGACAACCCTCAAAGGATGACTCAACCAATATAATTACATTAACTGTGTACCTAACAAAGGATCCAACATTTTACTCTTACTTAACTAATATAGAGAGAAAAAGAAGAAAGAGAAGGGCTTGACCATACTATGTAATCTCTTTGTAATCTCCAACAGTATAGTTAAACTAGTTCTCGAATTAAAATCTTGTGATTTTTCCTTCTCATTAAAGGAAAGATTTTCTACGTAAAAATTCCATGTGCCTCCGTCCTCGTACTCTCTAACTCCCCATCACCAAATCTTGTCCTTCGTCCTCAAACATACATTTCACTCTTCGCGTTACACCAGTCTTACCCGAAAATGGTCGTGGACTCAGTCAAATTTTCGTCCATACAAGTGTGTAAGATCCGAGGCCGTAACATTGGCGCCGTCTATGGGAAGCGACTAAAAGTCAGTTTTTTACGTTTTCTACAGAACATTCAGGATCCTTCGGGCACCTTTTCAAAAGTCTAGCATGGTGAATACCAGGGCACAAACAAGTGCACCAGTCAGGGATGCGGCTTAGTACGATAATGGTCTCGCTCCCTGTTTTTGGATAGAGGATCATCCTGATCCAATCATGTGGCATTGGCTATTAGGGTGGATGATATGTCCAAAGCCTTTCTGATCCTTTATTCTAAAATGGATGAACGAATAAAAGGAGCGCCTTCCAAGGCCTCCCAAATAGTGACGTCCCAAAATAGGGACAAGGGGAAGAAACACCCGAGTAAATAAGCCAGCCGGCGTGAAGTCCCGAAAACTCAAGTTACCTCAAGCAGCAAAATTCCTCAGAGAATTGAAGGCCACATAGGTTCTCGAGTTCAGGAGAAGAGCCCTAAGAGGCGCAACCCACGTTCTATTCGTAGCAATCAGTAACATGCTGTTCAAGAGGTAGATTTGTGAAACGATGCACCTCCCAGGGTTAGGGGGTCCCCAAGTGGCAGGCCGTCCAAGAGCCTTATAAGTTGAGAAATTATTTTAACAAGAAGAAGGTGGCGGCTTTACCCCACATGGAGGAGAGATTGGAGAAGGTCTGGAATCGTGTCTTTCGAGAAAATAACAGAGCGAGAGTTGATATACTCAAATCTCTATTCGTGGCGGAGATCATGATGAGGATACTCCCACCAAAGTTCAAAATGCCAAATTTTGTCAATTATGATGGAAGTGCTGACCTGATGGATTATCTAAATCGCTTCTATGAGCATTTGAGCCTCCGGGGGCTAAATGAGAAGACTATGTGTCAGTACTTCCCATTGACACTTAAGTGAGACGTGAGAGTGTGGTTCTATGGGCTGCCTGCGAATTCCATTGGCTCCTTCAACAAGCTGGCAGCAGTTTTCCTCTGATAGTTCACCTCCAGCAGAAAAAAAGAGAAGCTACCCTGGCACATCACCCGAGTGAAGCAGGGTACCAGGGAGAGTTTGAGGGTGGTCAGGCAAATTCCAAAATTGACCAATGAGGTAAGGCTGAATGTGTTTCTATCTGCCTTGAAGGGAGGTGCTTTCTTCAAATACCTCATCCATAAGGGTCCTTAGACGTTCGCGGAGGCCGAGGCCGTGACAAGAGTATATATCGTGGTTGAAGAAGCCAACTATGTAAAAAGACCAGAGAAGGATGAGAACTTCCACCCGAGGGTGGTGGAAGGAAAGAGAAAAGGCAGGGGCCATCCGGGTCCCTAGACAATGAAGAAATAGTATAAGTCCGAGCAGGCCGTTCGGAGGGAGTCTAAACCTATGAATCTTACTCCTCTGAACAACACCCGTACAAATGTTCTGATGTAGATCTAAAATGAGAAGTTTTTAAAATAGCCCAAGTTATTGAAGAGCCCAAGAGGTGGTGATCAGACCAAATACTATCACTATCATCGTAATGGGGGCCACGGTACCAAGGACTATCGAACGTTGCAGAAAGAAATCGAAAAACTAATAAGGAGGGTCGCCTCAACAACTTCTTGTAAAGACATTGACAAACTTTCAAAATAGCAGGTGATGTTGAGGCTGATCAACCCAGGAACTAAGTGGCAGCGGAAGTTATGAACATGATATTAACTCATCCAGCCAGAAAAGATGCTCGGGTGATCATCACGACAAAGAGGCCGATGATAGGAGTTAAGGACGAAGTTATTAGTTTTAGTAACGAAGATATGGCTCATGTGACTTCTCCCCACTCCGATCCTCTGGTTGTAACCGCACTCATTTCAAATGGAATAAATGACTATTAGATGAAACGAATTTTTTGTTGACAATGAAAATTTCAGAAATTTATTTTATCTTGATACCTATTTTAAATTGAAATTTAAGAGAAATTAAATGAGAGCGCTAGAGGGACCACTCTATGGACTGGACAATGAGCCAATACCCGTCCAGGGTGTCATCTAGTTGGAGGTTATGTTGAGGACGTGCTCAAGGACTGCGTCTAAAGTCCTCACCTTTTTAATTGTGGACCTTACGTTAGTTTATAACGCAATACTCAAACATTCTTGCTTGGCCACCTTTGGCGCTGTTACTTCCATCACACATCTGAAGATAAAATTTCTGACTCCATTTGGAACTTGGGAGGTCCTCAGAGATTAGACTGCCAAGCGGACATGCTATTTGTCCCAAGTCACACAGACGCCCCTTCCACAGCCAATTGAAAACCTTTACCTATAAGACGAGGCGGTGCTGTAATAGGCACAGTCCGATGAACCAACTATCCTAATCTTGTTAGATCCCAAAGATCTGGAGAAATACGTCCAGATAGGAAGCTCACTGCCAGAGACCGTTCGAGACCAACTTATCAGCTTCTTGTTGGAGAACTCAGATGTTTTTGCCTGGGTACCAAGTGACATGCCAGTAATCTCCATTAAAATAATGGTCCACAAATTGGGTATAGATCATCGTTACAGACTCGTCAGATAAAAGCGCAGGAACTACTCAGCAGAGAAGCTGGTCGTTATACGCGAAGAAGTGAAGAAGTTCCTAAACGTTGGATTCATCCGAGAAGTACAATACTCAGACTGGCTATCAAATGTGGTCATGGTAAAAAAGAATAATGAAAAGTGGAGGATGTGCGTGGATTTTACGAACCTCAATAAAGTATGCCCCAAGGACGGCTTTCCTCTTCCCAAAGTTGATCAACTTGTAAGCTCGACGTCCAATCATGAACTTCTAAATTTCATGGACACGTACTCGGGTTACAACCAATAAAGATGGGCCTCGAAGACGATGAACACACGTCATTCATGATGGACCAAGGGACACATTGTTATAAAGTGATACCCTTTACCCTCAAGAATGCGGATGCAACTCACTAGCTGCTCGTAAATAAAATATTCGAGAACCAGATAAGCTGAAATGTGGAGGTCTATATAGATGACATGCTTGTTAAAAGCAAAATAAGCGGCTGCCACATTTAGGACATGGTCGAGACCTTTAACGTGCTCAAAACTCACCAGATGAAACTCAACCCAAATAAGTGTAAATTTGGAGTGGCGTCTGGAAAGTTCTTGGGTTATATTATTTGACTCCGAGAGATTAAGGCTAATCCAGAAATGATCAATGCCATTCTTGATATGAGATCTCCTTGGACAGTAAAAGAAGTCTAAACACTCACTAGACGGGTAGCAGCCCTTTCTCGTTTCTTAGCCAAATTGGCCAAGAGGTACCTGTCGTTCTTCAAGACCCTAAGATGAACGAAGACCAACGGCTTTCTGTGGAATAATGACTGTGAGGAGGCATTCCGAGGACTCAAAGACTATCTTCCAAACTCTCCTCTCTTAGGTTCTCCCCAACCAGGCAAGGAGCTGTATCTATACCTTACGGTATTTGACATGGCCTTGAGCTCGGTGTTGGTACGACAGTAGCATGATACATAGTAGTCCATCTATTATGTGAGCAAGACCTTGGCTGATGCGTAGACCAGGTACCTGCACACGGAGAAGATTGCTTTGGCTTTGGTATATTCTACACGGAAGCTTAGACCGTATTTCTTGACGCATAAAATGGTGGTCCTGACGGATCATCCATTGAGAGCTATCTTACAGAAACCCGAGGTGTTAGGACGACTAGTCAAGTGGGCTATTTAGTTGGGTGAGTTCGATATCAAATTTCATTCAAGGCCAGTCTTAAAAGGTCAGACTCTCGCGGACTTCGTTGTTGAGACAACGACCCCAACCTTTAGTGATTCAGACTATCATGGTGCAGACGAACTAAGTGAAGTAACATAGACACTGCACATGGACGGCTCCTCAATGAAGGACGGTTGTGGAGCTGGCGTTGTGCTACGAATGCTCGATGGAGGAAAGATAAAGTATTCGATGACCTCGGGGTTCTCAACCACAAACAACGCTGCGGAGTATGAAGCGTTACTAGTAGGACTCCGACTAGCCAAGGAATATTCAGCCAAAAACCTGGTTGTCTACAGCGACTCTGAATTAGTCGTCAACCAAGTCTGCGAACATTTCGAGGTTAACAGCCCACAACTCTTCAAATATCTCTCGAAGGTCAAGAGTATAACTACGGACTTTGAGAAGGTTGAATTTGTCCATATCCCAAGGAAAGAGAATGGGAAGGCTGACATGTTGGTGAGAGCAGTAGCTTTTGGAGACCAAGAGCAATATGCTCGAAGAATGTGAGAAGTTCTGAACAGGCCAAGTATCGAGGATCCCGAATCATAAGTGATACAAGTCTCGAGTAGCAGTACCTGGATGGCTCCCTACTTAAAGTATCTGTTTGAGGAGATATTATCTGAGGACGAGGACGCAGCCAAGAGGGTAAAAAAGACAGCAGGTTGGTATACTATTATGGGTGGTTAATTGTACCGGCGAGGGTTCTCGACCCTTTACCTGAGGTGTCTCACTCCCAAGGAGGCAAAATATGTCTTCCAAGAAGTGCACTTCGGGATCTATAGATCCCACATTGGGGGAAAGAATCTAACCTCCAAGCTCGTGAGGTAAGGGTACTATTGGTCAACCATGAAGTACGATGCCATGGATTTTATGTGCATATATAAAAACTGCCAAATTTATGGTAACATGACTCACCGAACCCACACTGAGCTCCGAGCACTGTAATCACCATAGCCTTTTGCATAATTGGAGTTTGACATCCTTGGACCACTTCCAGTGGCGAGCGGACAAAAGAAGTTCCTGATTGTTGGGATTGACTACTTTACCAAATTGGTCGAGACAGTGCCACTCACAAATATACGAAGTAAAAAACAACCGAGTTTGTCTAGTAGAACCTTTTGTGCAGGTTCGGGAACCCCGAATGCATCGTGACTAACAATGGGACACAATTCACTGGAGAGCAGTTCACTAAGTATTGCACTAGCTTGAGGATCAAGTTGGTCCATACGTCAGTCGCATGCCCCACAGAACAACGAGCAAGTGGAGGTCACAAACTGCACGATTTTACATGGACTCAAGACAAAGTTAGAGCACTCCGGGGGCTCATGGGTGCATGAGCTGTCACCCGTCCTCTAATCATACAGAACAACTCCGAGGGAACCCACAAGAGAGACACCATTCAGCCTGTGTTTCAGGGTAGAGGCAGTTATTCTAGTAGATATTGGCCTTCCAAGTCTCTGGGTAGAATGTTTCAGTCTGGGCAATAACAATCAAATGCTTCAAGAGAATCTCGATATACTCGAGAAAGTTCGAGATCAAGCGAGGCAGAGGACAACGGCATACAAACAAAAGATTGCCCGATATTACAAAAAGAAGGTGAAGGCGCGACAATTTGAAGTAGGGGACCTAATACTAAGAAGTATAGAGGCCATGGGTAAAGACATCGATCAGAATAAATTCTCTCCAAATTGGGAAGGGTCGTTCCTGGTTTCTACTATCGTTCAAAATGGGGCCTAAAAGTTGTGCACCCAAGAAGACAAACTGGTCTCTCGGACATGAAATGTCATGCACCTCAAAAAGTATTATCAATAAATGTACAAGTAGTCAGGTATGGCGAAACGTATCATTCAATGTGCTTGTAACACATTTCATTGTCGTAATAAAATTTCCTTTCTTTTATTTCTTGTTTTGCATATTATTGAATGTTGTATCCCATTTCATTGACTCACATGACCTATACTGCCCCTAAATCAAGTGAAAGCAACTCTTTCACTTGCCCTAAAACTCGGTTATACCTGAGCTGTCCAAGAGGTTGTACTCAAAACTCGGCTATACCCGAGTGGCTCAAAAGGTCGTACTCAAAACTCAGTCGTATCCGAGCGGCCCAAGAGGTTGGACTAAAATTTGGTCACGGTGCTAAGCAACCCTAGAGGTTAAACTCGAAACGTTGGGGGCTTAAAGAAGCAAGCATGTAATGACCCTAGGGGTAGCATCTTCAGTCTAACATGGTCGGACAGTTCAGACATTATGCCAACGTAAGATTAAGTTTCCTTAGCAAACATGTCGTAATATAATCAAACCAAGCACTCGGACAATCTGGGTAAGACAAATAAAGCGTTTGCACCAAAATAATATGAATTTTATTCATATATAAAGTATGTATACAACAGTGTACATATGTAAAAAAAATGATGATGTCTTGGTACAACAAAACACACTAAGGGGCTGAAGTCCTCGGTCTCTTCGAGGGTCTAGGTTGTCCAAAGGGCTCTGGATGGTCAGACGGCCTAGGCTGTGAAGGCTCAGGAGTCTCCAGTGCGGTGGAAGGCCAACCAGATCATTTTTGCATTGAGCACTAGGGTTCCTCGGATCAAAGAAAGCGACGAGAAACCTCAGGACCAAAAGTTTCATGACCCTGGAACACATCTTAATGGCATCCCAATACTTGCGCTCCAGAACTGGGCTAATGTCTTTGGGCTTCAATGAGGTCCTAAGCTCTTGTTCCAATAAAAGATTTCGTCCGCGGAACACAACATACATTCTCTCCTGTTCCTTCAATTCACGTTCGAGCGAGAAGATGCGGCTCTCAATTTCAATAAGCTTAGACTTTAGGCTTTGGGCACGTTCCCCCAAGCCCCGGAAGCTTTCAATTCTACGTAAGCTTGGGGAGCTTTCGTAATAATTGTGCCAAGGCCACTTGCCAAGTCCTGAAGTTGCAAGAATCAGGGCAAGTTAGTACGGCATAAGCGATACGGAACAAAGTAAAAAATGGTAGGGGAAAGTACCTTGGTCACAAAAGATCTCCCTGAGGTGCTTTCTTCTCAGGGAACCACAGGCTCCTCGGGCCTCACGGCAGCAGCCTCCTACACCACAGAAACCTCAACTCAGGCCTCAGGCGCGGGAGCAACAATATCCAAGGCTGGGGGCTCAACCACTTCGGTATGATCCTCGGCCCTAGTCTAGACTTCAACAGCAAGAGAAGTCCCAGCACCGTCCTCGACTCAAAGCTCTTTAAAAGCCACAAGTGAAGTTATTGTCGGACTGTAAATTTGGATTGCAAGACAGGGGAGTTCAATAGACATGTCAACAGTCGACTCCACACCGTGGCTCTCCTCGACCTCAGCAGCCTCAGAAATAGGTGTCATCGTTGTCATCATTGTCGCTTCCTCGGCCTTAGTCGCCTCAGTCTCCCTCACTACATGTCCCATAATGGTGTCATTGGATTATCAATCCAATCCGATACCTCACCAGTAAACTTAGAGGGAACGTCAAGAATTGACTCACCAATGGGAGGCTGGGCAATAGGGAGATCCGTGGACTGGCCAGCAAATTTAGAAAGCTGATTAGAGGACTCAATAAAAGTTGAAGGTCCAAGACCTTCAGCTTCTCAGACTAGCTACATATCCGAACTCCTTAGCCTCCTCACAATAGGCGCAATCATAGTATCGTCATCATCGGACAAGGAGTAATAAACAATGATCGCCAGACGCTTTGAAACTTTTATCCGACGACTTTTCTTTGGCTGCTCGGATGGCTCCTCAATCCTTAGAGATGTTTCCTTCTTCATCAACTTCTTCTTTCTTTTCTTCGTGACAACAACAGTGGCAGGAGCTCCAGAGTCCTCACCACGAGCCCCCCACTTGGCCTTTTCTACGTTTTTTGGCTGCAACCAGATATTTTACTTATTTTCGTTGAAAGTGTCAAGGTTGGCCAACACCAAATCCACAATCTCCTGGGCAACCTCCCTCTCCCCTGCAGAAGGGTCTGCATCCATGTTGCCTCAAGCATTAGAAAGAGCCCAAGTCTCTTAGACCCCTAGGAAGAACTTGTCCTTTTACCTCTTGGTAGAATCTAGATTTTCGCCACTCATAACAGTAAAATTGGGATATGGAGTGGTGGCAATCCAGTCCAGATTATGGGTGAAGCGAAATATCGTATTCACCATTGCAGCCTTAAGAATTTTATCGTGACAACGAGCAAAAACGCAGGGCAAAATATGGTACCTGACGGCGTTTGGCTACAACCTAGCAAATGGAACCTTGAGTGCCTTTATGATGAAGTAGAGCTTCGGTGGGACATGAAAGTAAAGCCCACCCTTGAGGTGGATTTCGTAGACGGTGATGAAACTATTCGGTGGACTGCAGGTCCTCCCATGGGGTTCTAGAAACACCATGACCATTGACTCAAATATGTTGTGTTTGGCACAAATGGCTTTGAGTCTGCCTAGAAAGACGGATGAAGCGATGTCCTTAACCCCAGGCACAATTGAAGCCCAAAGGGGAAACACAGAAGAAATAAGGAAGAAAGAAATGTTTGGAAGGAGAACAACCAAGAGTTTGGGAGAGAAATTCCTTAGGTTGCATGAATAAAAATGAAAATAAAAGCAAGGAGGGCATTTGGAATTGGCAAAATAGCAAAAGGTGCGCGCCATCATTACCCTTGCCACGTGTTGGTTCCCTATATGCCGTCAGAGTTAGTAGGCCTTATCTTTCCGAGGCAGTGTCAATCCAATTGATGGGTGTTTAATGTGGTTTAATGGCCAAAAATAATGGCGTGGACCTACATCTAGGAGTCAAAAGAAGCTCTCAGGCCCATCCTCATTGAAGGCCTTAATCCCAAGAATAGTCTCGAAAAGGCCCGAGGACATTTCTTGGGACACAAGGACATCATCACAAATTGCGCAGTGGTGCCCAATGCCCCAAAGTTTCCTGGATGTTTTAGGACAGATGCAGGCCACAGCATGTTCTCGGATATTCTGATCAGCACGCACTAGGCTACTACTCCCCATCATATCTGCGGACACCAACAAGAGAAGGAAGCAAGCGCCAACATCCAGCGAAGGCACGAGCAGACTCCTAATAGAAAGACCCTTTGCGCAAATATTGTCCGCGTCCAATGAACATATCAAAGGGCTGAGGTTCTCAGACCCTTTGGTTTGGGGGGATAGTGATGGGTATTGATACTCCAAGCCCACTCAAAGAATCCATTCCCCTGGAGTTGGACCCTAACCCAAGAGGCCCAAAAGGTCCAGGTATTAGGGATCAGCCCATGTGGTATAGTGGACTTAAAGCCCTCTTGTGCCCATGAACTCAATATGGGCGGCGGACATCACCATATCTGCAAAGGCGGCGTGCCAGGAGATTTAGTTGCTAACCCTGTCAGGCCACTAGAGGAATAATGGCCTACAATACACGCCCGGTCACTACAGATATGACATCATAGGAGATCATCCAGCGTACACGCAATATCCTTGGCACAGAGGACTAAATTGGTGGAGTTGGTGGCCGGCTTTCTATACACGCCAGCGCCATGTAGACAACACTCAAAGGATGGCCCAACTACTATAAATGCATTAACTGTGCACCTAACAAATGATCCAATATTTTACTCTTATTTAGCTAAAATAAAGAGAAAAAGAAGAGAGAGAACGATTTGAGTATACTCTGTAATCTCTTTGTAATTTCCAATAGTATAGTAAAGCTAGTTCTCGGATTAAAATTCTGTGATTTTTCCTTTTCATTTACAGGAATGTTTTCCACGTAAAAACTCCACGTGCCTTCGTCATCGTACTCTTTGACTCTCCACCACCAAATCATGTCCTCGTCCTCAAATATTCATTTCACTCTGCGTGTTGCACGGGTCTTACCCGAAAATGGTTGTGGACTCAGATAAATTCTCATCCGTACAAGTGTGTAAGATTTGAGAACGTAACAAAATACTATAGAGTAATTCATCCATCAATGGACTTTCCAAGCGTGGAGCTACATAATCGGGTTAGGCCCTACAAACGGTGGATCCATTCTTTAAAAGGTGGGTCAAACCCCGATGAAAAAAATATATAAATTAAAAAGAATTA
>JAODPA010067187.1:0-10655 GCA_025585075.1 Nepenthes mirabilis
AGAATTTTATCTCTTAAATTATAACTTATCTAAAGTTAATTTTTTGTACCATATAACTTGATATAATGAACATATTTTGAGATTTTTGAAGCTTAATGATAGTTACTTTCAAAGTTGTTAAATGGTACTTTAACATTAAGATGACCATTTGTACTCACTAGGTACCTTGCTTTTTTTCTTCTATATAATTTTTTTCTTCTTCACATTTGAAAGTACTCTTCCTTGTCTTGAAAAAATCAGAGAATATTTTATATCTTTGTTAAGAAAAATTTGTAGTCCATTTGCTCATATTTTCTACGAGAGTACCTCTATATTCAAATTTTTTATCAGTGTAAAGATGTAAATGTGTCGCTCTTAAGTAGAATATCTTATATTTGAGTATTGATTTGTATTGTAAGGTATGTATACGGTCTAAGATCTTCCGATCAAGTAAATTATAATTAATCAAGGTCAAATGACGTAAAGAAATTTAGATTGAAGGTTCCAATATTAGGGAACTACTAAAATTAAAATATATGGATCTGGAGACTTCCATCGGTTTAAGGATTTCGAATTGAGGTTTATTATACTGATTAGGTTATAAACCCGAAAGCCAGATATTTACCGCAGGGTATGACAGTAACTCAAAAAATTATTCAATAGACCCGAACATCAACTGATCCAATTACGGTTAATAAAAAGACAGTCCAGCCACCGAAATTATAATCAATTACCAACCGAATTGATTTTGGGATAACAAGAAGTAGCTTAAATGCTAAATTTTCAACTGATAAGTAACCAAATTAAATTTGATAGACTAAATATTAACCAGACACCTATATATATTAGCCGGGTATAAGATAGCAATATATATATATAGACATTAATTTGGCAAAATACAGCAAGAAAAAGGGGCCCACAGCTGCAATTAATCAGTAGCATGACATGGCAGCTATAATATATATATAGTAGACTAACAGTTGATTAATTTCAGCCAAAAATACAGTCTGCAGCAATGTATATATGCTGGTAATTCAGCAGAGGAAACCGGGCAGCAACACTTAAAAAACATTTAACCAAATTTGTGGGAGAGTGGAGCATGGCAAGCAGCTGCATCATTAGCTCAGTAGCAGTTGCTGAATTCAAAATTCAGCTAGTAAGGGGGCGGGGGGGGGGGGGGGCACAGCACTCTAATTCCCCAATATTTAATAGGAAAAATCAGCACACATATGGCACAAGGAAGGATAAACCACGGCAGCTGAATTTATTAATTCAGCAGGGGGAGAGAGAGAGCTTCACAGCAGCTGCAAACTTAGCCAAAATTTGGAAGAACAAAAGCAGCTTACAGCTGCTCATCTCAGCAAATAAATTAGGTGCTTTCCACTGTAGCTCATATCAGGAATAGAGCCAACAAAACTCAGCCAAAATTGAAGCAAAATAAAAACAGCCCGCAGCTGCTTATCTGGCTGCTGAAGCAGCTGATATCTAAGGCTGCTGAAGCAAAGCTGCACACGGCAGCTGCAGCCAGCAGCAGCCACCGCCGAGATTTCAAGGAGAAAATTGGTGACACAGGCATCACACTTCAACCATTTAGAACCAATGAAAAAGCAACATAAGGCATCTTATTTAGGAGCCAAATTGGTGATGATTCAGCAATTAAACCCAGACACTAGGCAAAATTTGAAGCTGGATAGTAATTGCTGACAGCAGCCAGGATGCTTCAGCAAAACCTTTAATTTCTATAAAGAGAAATGTGAGGGAAGGATAGAGAAAAAAATAAAAAGAATGAGGAAACGAGAGGGATGGGCTGAGAGACAAAAGAAGGGTGAAAGGAAGGAGGAAAATTCAACAAAACCGGTGCACCCTTGGTGCTCATTGTTGGAATATGGTCACTCCCTTGTGGGTGATTTCAACAAACTAGTTTGTCATCGGGGTGTATTAACCGGTCAACGTATGTTGACCGGCTGGAAGGCAAAAACGGTCAAATGGAGTTTAACCGGCGGACAACCAGCTGAATCCGGTCAATGGGAGGTTGACCGTCTGAAGGCTACAAGAGTGCTGCTGATGGCGGACGGGTAGTAAGGAGACGATCAACAGGAAGGTTAACTAGATGGCTGTGAAGGACGGTCAACGGGAGGTTGACCGGATCCAGTCAACGAATGGTTGACCAAATTGGTGATGATTCAGCAATTAAACCCAGACACTAGGCAAAATTTGTAGCTGGATAGTAATTGCTGACAGCAGCCGGGATGCTTCAGCAAAACCTTTAATTTCTATAAAGAGAAATGTGAGGAAAGGATAGAGAAAAAAATAAAAAGAATGAGGAAACGAGAGGGATGGGCTGAGAGACAGAAGAAGGGTGAAAGGAAGGAGGAAAATTCAACAAAACCGGTGCGCCCTTGGCGCTCATTGTTGGAATATGGTCACTCCCTTGTGGGTGATTTCAACAAATTAGTTTGTCATCAGGGTGTATTAACAGGTCAACGTATGTTGACCGGCTGGAAGGCAAAAACGGTAAGTGGAGTTTGACCGGCGGACAACCAGCTGAATCCGGTCAATGGGAGGTTGACCGTCTGAAGGCTACAGGAGTGCTGCTGATGGCGGACGGGTAGCAAGGAGATGGTCAATAGGAAAGTTAACCAGATGGCTGTAAAGGACGGTCAACGGAAGGTTGACCGAATGGCTATGGAGAACGGTCAAGTTCTCCGGTAGCAGCTGAAGACGGTCAACAAGAAAGGTTAATCGGATGACAGCAGGAGACGGTCAACGAGAAGTTGACCGGCTGAGCAACTAGGCCTTGGAGACTGTGAAAAATGGCAGCTGGCAGAGGACAGATATGTTTTCAGGATTGGTCGACAGGTGGGCAGTTGGGCTACAGAGCACGCATCTGCACAGTGCAGAGCATGCGCCGTTTGCAAGACATTGGCCTGCAGAAAGCTCAAAAATTGGTGAAGACGTGGCACCTATTATCTGACAGATGACCAGTTGGGTAGATCGGATTAGGTGGAGCCAGGACGTCTATATATGAGCACCAGGAGCTTCCAGAGGAGGTGGCCTTAAGCTGGTCCAGAGCGGTGCCCAGAGTGGTAACCGGCTGGTGTGGGTGACAACACCAGGGGCGTTGTGCGCCGGCCGCTGTGTGCGGGGGTGAAACAGCGGGCTGCCGTTTCACAAACACTTATAAAATGTAGAGAGGAGTGCACCACCAGTGAGAGGGAGAAGAAAGAAAAACAGAGAGTAAAAGAGTGGAGAGTGTTTCCCGTTTACTCCGGTGAGGTTTTTCTTTGTTGTTCTCGGGTGTGTAGCGGATACTCCATCTCGGGGGTTTGTAACCCATTTTACATAGTGGATTTATTGATGGATTTTGTGTCCCGTGATTTTTTCCTCTTCGGTTGGGAAGGGGTTTCCACGTAAAAATGTTGTGTATCTCTTGTTCTTTATTCCTACTAAATAGTGGCTGTCGATAACTGGGGGTTCGGGTTTTTCGCTGCTGTCGGATCTGGTAGATCCGGGTCTTCCCACCCCAACACTTTTGGCAAGTGACCCTCACCTTCCTTCTTTTGTTGAATTTTTCTTGCTGATTTCTTGAAAGTATTGATTGATCCAATACTTCAATTCCTTAGTTTGTTATCTTATTATTGCCATAGTATCATTTATAGCACGAAAAATTTCAAAATTAATTAGAAGAAATGGGCTGCTAGACACCAGGTGCTAAATCTGAAATTCAGCAACCTGATGGATCAGTTACTGTAATCTGATTGAACCAGCCCCAATTTGACTGAACCGGTAGCCAAGCCGACCAAGATATATTGAACTAATGTTAAACTATCGATCTGTAGACCGGCCGAAAAAATTACTTGGAACCGATCCCTGAACCGGGTCTCCAAACTTGAGACAGAATCAGAAAACTTACCCTTGCTGATGTAGAAATTGTAGCTCATGGAAATGGAATAAACCGGATCCCAATTCGGCTAAACCGGCAGCCAAAGTAGCTCATGTATGTTAAGATAATATTGAAGTATTAACCTGTAAAATTAGGCCTAGACCGACCATTAAATCGAGCCTCAAATCAGCAATTGATTCGACCCTAGTATCCAAGCTGATGTAGAACCTAGCAATCTAGGGAAAATAAGCTAAACCGGAGATCAAATGATCTCTAAACTGGCTCAAATTTGGTGATCAACTAGCTAAACCCCTTAATTATGTTGTGACAAATTGGCTTAGAAAATAGGCTGAACTGATCAATGAACCCGACTTTTGAACAATAACAGACTTAACTGAACTGCATTCATGCTAATACTGAATTTTCAGCCCTTGAACCGGACCCTAAACCGGCTAATTCGACAGTCATGTTAACCCAAATGTCTTAAGATAATGTTCAAGTGTTAGCCCGTAAATTTGGATCCAAATTGTCCACTAAACCGAACCCTGAATAGTAACATATTCGGCTAACAATATCCATACTAATGCTGAACCTGTGACTTGTGAACTGAGCCTGAACCGGACCCTAAACTGGCTGACCCAGCAGCCATATCATTCTAAGTGTCTTAAGGTAATTTTGAAGTATCAACCTATAAATTTGGACCTGAAATAATCACCGAACCGGACCTATAAATAGCAACAATACTAGCCATCACCCATACTGATGTTGAACTCGACAGTTTAGAAAAAATAGATTGAACTGACCTTGAACCGATTGAACCAACACCTGACCCGGCTAAGGCATCAAGTACTAAGACCAAACTATCAACTCATAAATCGATGGCTAAAAATACCTTAAGTCGATCACTGAACCAGACCCTCAAGTTGGAATCTGAATTAGTCTAAGCATCTTGCTGAGGCTGTAATAAACATCTTGCTAAGGCTGAAAGTTACAGCTTGTGGAAATAAGTTGAGCCGACCCTTAAACCAGCCGTTCCAATAGCCAAATTAGCTTAAGCATGTTATGATAATATTAAAATATCAATCGGAAAAAATATGCTCCAAACCGACTCCCAAACTAGGGCTCAAACTAAGTAGAAGAACTAGCCAAATGGTGAAATTTTTAGCAAATGTAGATGTCTTGAACCTTTGAACTGGTTCACGAGTGATGAAAGTTAATAATAAAAATAAGTATAGGCCAACCCTTGGACTGGCCATTAAATCAGTTACGAACCGATAACTGAATATTTAAATAATTGTGCTAAGAAATAGACCCAAAGTGGCCCTGAACTGATTATCGTATCGGTAACCAAATCAGCCGAATATATTATATATAAAGTCCATATTTTAATATATATATAAATTTAAGGTTGAAGCCACTAAAAAGGATAATGTATGGATTTCTATTATGAATTATGATTGTTACTAATTATCACGTGTTATAGTTACATGTTTCGATATTGTGAAAAATTTACATGAAAACTTTGCATGGTTATTGCATTGATTTTTGTTATTTATTACTACATCATGTGTTCAAAGAAAGATTACATAGATGTTTCATAAGTTCCGAAGAATGATAACCATTTTCTCTCAGAATGGAGAAAAGTAAATAAAGAAGTATTAAGAACAAGATAAAAGTTTCTGTAAGAAGTTTTTAATTTTTGAGAAGAAGTATGAAACTGGATTAAGGTATTATCTCAGCGGGTAATATTTTCTAACATGTCATAAATATTACAGTGAAAATTTAAGGATTATCCTGACTATATATTGTAACGGATAATATTCCTTATAATTTTAAGATATTACAGTGGAGATCAAAGAATTAATCTAAGAGTTGTTAGACGGCTTTTGGCCCAATCTATTGGATGATATAGGTAATACACCCACCTCAGGGTAAAAAAAAGAGGTAAAACAACTGCCAGATGACGGCTTTTAGCCCCTCTATCGGGTAATATAGTTAGTACTATCCACCTCGGGGTGTAAAGGTCTTAGATTGTGGGGATATACACAATCCATTCTATCTTCAAAATGTAAATAAAAAAGATATGGCTTTAGATTGTGTGGGTTAACATAATCTTTTCTTCGATTAACTGTTACGTTAGTTGATAAGGCCTACTAAACCTAATTCCTAAAAATAAATAATAAAAAGATAAATGATAATTAGTAATCAGAGAAAAAAAGTTAAAGAAGCTAAAAATTCATACATGTTCTTAAATGATCCCTAAGTCTTTGGATTGTATGTTATTTTAAATATAAATATACATGTCTTTACTTTTATTGGTACCTTATTGAGTATTTGGCTCATTTACTTACTATTTTTCTAACTCCTTAAATAGAAGGTATGAGTGGATACTGGATAAGCAAGAATAAAGACAAGAGTGGTTTACGCTTTTTTATTTCTATATTTTGATAAAGTTGTAGTAGATGTATAAAATTTCGTAGAGGATTTTGTAATAAATGAATGTGACTTTGGTATTTCTCTTTGGTTATGCTTCCTCTATTTATTATTTTGTTATCATTTATACTTTCACAAAATTTTATAGTAATGATCTTGGTTTCTAGTAGTATCTCTAAAAAATTCGACGCCATATTCAGGTCATACGGAGTTAAAGCCACTTGATAGGATATCATATGAATCCTGTGTATAATATTTATATATTTTATAGATCTACATGTAGTATGACGTCCTATTAAGTATATATGAGCACATAAGATATCACAGTATGATATTTATTTTTACGTAAAGAAGATTAATTTAATAGATTTAAATTTTCAAACGTGGTTTGAAAGCTTAACATAATCACTGATAAACTATTATAAATACAGTAACAAATCTCTCACTTTTTACTATACCGTAATTTGCTTAACTTTGTATATATAATATTTAAATAAACCAAAATTATTAAAAATTGTTAACAACTAAATTCATTCCCTCATAGGTTGATTATTAGAATAACATGACAATCATGTCAAGATTCATTTCGCCATGGATCATCCTGTCTCAGGAATTGTTCCATTGAAAATCGTTTGGTTGTAATGTGCATCACGAGCAAAGGAAAGGTATCAAAAGGTCATTACAACCGAGCAATCGCCTTATGGGCAAAGTACTCATAGATTTAAAATACGATCGGATTTTGTCAAAGGAGCTTATCGTATCGGTCAATGTATTACAATTTGGAGTTTGGAGTCAACACATCAGAAGAATTAAATCTAAAGTGTCATTGCTCTACCGTAATCATTATAATTCAAACTCATAAACGTGACAGTCAATCCTGAAAATACTAATTCACTGGATGATGCGTGGTTCCTCAATTGAAAAAAGATTAATCTTACAAAAAGATATCGATCTCTAGAAAATGGGCACTAACTTGAAGAAAAAAAGGTTAAGAATTCCCGATGAAATTACTTCCGGATATGCCCAGAGCCTTTATATATAATAAGCTCCCTCCCTGTGGGCGCAAAGAGTATCTTCAAATAAAATTCGTGGTACGGCACCTACAACACACCTAAATGAGTTACTATCAAATATTATTCATAATTGGCCTGTGTGTGGACAAACCGTTTAAAATGAAATGGTCACTGGGGGCGTCACATCTGATCCGGTGGAGGCAACTCCAAACTCTTAAATGTCGTGAAACCTCCATCAACCACCAGATTATGCCCGCTGACATACTTAGCATCATCGGATGCCAAATAAACTGCAGCATTTGCTATATCGATGGCTTCACAAACGGCGCCCTTCAGTGCACCAATTTCACGCACTGTATCCACAATCCATTGATCCTCATGCCCCGGGTACATGGATCTCAGACCCTCCATCGCAAGAGGAGTTAGGACTAAATACGGTGATATGCAATTAACCCGAATCCCATGCTTGCCCAGCTCCGGTGCAACCGACTTGACAATGCCAATAACCGTGGCTTTGGAAACAGCGTATGGGTGCTGTGCCATCCCGCCCATCACTCCGGTGATGCTCGCCGTGCACAGAATGCATCCGCTCTGGCGTGGTATCATCACACGCGAGGCGTGTTTTATCCCCGCTATGACCCCTCTCACATTGGTTGCCATCACGTGGTCGAAGGTAGTGAGGTCGAGGTTGGCAATGCTCGGGGCCATTGTCGGTGCCACCCCTGCATTGTTGTACATGATGTCGAGTTTTCCGTGCTTTGATATGGCAAGATTAACTGCCTCAGAGACGTCCGACTCTTTTGTCACATCACAGTGTACGGAGCAAGCGTTCTGGCCAAACTCTGTCGATGTGTCCTCCTGCGACGGGGGTTGAATGTCCGCGATCAAGACTTTAGCACCATTCTGTATGAACTTGGCTACGGTCGCCTTGCCAATGCCGCTAGCCCCTCCCGTAATCAATGCAACCTTGCCATCTAGCCTAGTTTATATATGTCAAATATAACATTATATTATAATTAAAAATGTCTAATATATATTTACTGTATATATGACTCACCTTTATATATAAGTNATTTATATATTAAAACTAAAATAATATTTATTTTTCTTATAGATATTATTTAAACTTTATTGAATTAGATCAATTTAATTTTGAGGAAATTAAATAAAAAAAAATTGTAACCAATTAGAATGCTTCTTTGTTGCAGCTGTTTGAATTTCAAACTTTTTGGATATAAGACGTTTTAAATAGTTTGAATATAATAAATATTTGAAATGTTTTAGTGAATTAGCGATGTTTTCATTGGCATTCGCGCGCCTTGGGGGAGTTTCAATGTACCTTCCAGTGTGGCTTGAGAATCCTCTGCTGGATCTTGCAGCTGCTGTTGAAATCAAGCCATTGTTTCTGTTTCAACATCATCAAGTAGCATTCAGAAGCATCCGGTCAGATCTAATCCAGACATTAATACGATTGAAAGACGTAATAAGGCAATCGATTTTATCCTATCAATAAGTTGATTAAAGCACAATGTAAAGGTACAGATTCAAACGACAGCAAAATCAAGTTATTAGAATATAGGAATAAATCTGTGCAGTTTTGGATTTTTTAAATTATGAGCTTTTCGAGTATAAAATATGGGCATCATCCAAATTCATATTTTTGAGAAGAACCAAAGCAAGTAGTTTGGCTACTTTAAGGTCAACTGTAGCTTCAAAAATTAGAAAGGGAAAGAAAAGCAAATCTAGCAGATAAAGATGGCGTAAACCTCTTTTCTTCATGCACATACAGCAAATATTGAATTGCTGCTCATGTCACTTAAGAAGCAAATTCGATTCATTACTAGAGGAGGAAGAAGAAGAAGATGAAAGAAAGAAGCAATTGGACAGGAAAGGTTCAAGTCAAACCAGAGAAACTTACCGTAACTGAGTCATGAGCCTGTGCATAGCTGAAATACGGGAAGCACAACTCGGAGAGAGAGAGAGAGAACAGGCTACGAGAGAAGCAGAAGAATTCCGTACGTCTTTAAACTCGAGACAGAGATACCAAAGCTGTCCTTCAACCTTCAGGGTTGCACAGCACGCTCTGACCTAATCAAGACGAAATTGCCAATGCTGTCCTTCAACCTTCAGGGTGTTCAGGGCCTTCTGACGTGGAAGATTCCGAGGAGAGTTTGGTCATTTGGAGTTCAGCCGGCGTTTTGAAATCGGAAAATATTTTATTTATAATCTACCACGTATTTTTATACCATATTTTTATACATAAAATTTAAATTTAAATTTATCTCATCTTTTATATAAATAATTACTCAAGTATTTTTTTAAAAAAAAATTATCTGAAAAAACTTTAAAATATCTAAAAAAAATTAACAAATGATATGATTACAACCTAATTAATAACAACAAAAATATTCATAAATTAAGAGCTAAGAAACAGACCGAATCACCAAGGACAGGCCACCCAAATAAGGGCTAAAGCATAGGGTCATCATCACAATACAGATTCTTGATAAATATGGGGTTGGTTATATAGTTTTTATAAAAGAAAAAATAGGATGAGAACTAACGGTTGGTCTAATTTCGTGTAACAGCTCTTGCCCAACCTCTATGGTAATTTTTTTGTGAAATAATTGATGAAATTATCTTTATATATTGGGGTGATTTTGATTTTATTCATAAGTATAATTATCTGATAATATACCCTCATTAAAGGAAATTAAAGCTTGAAAAATGAAAAATTAGTGTGGATAATTTTCACAGAAATCACAGCAACATGCGTGGTTTTAATGACGGAAGGTTAGTCGATCCTCAATTTCATTTCGCATTCGGTCTTTATATGGCATGATTAGATCGATTTATTTCTAACATTTGGTATCAAAGTAGTTAAAAATCTCGGCTTTGAATATGTTTTATAAATTTTTTACTTTCCTGAATTTTTAAAATTTTCAAAGTTTCTATTTTTGTGAAGATTTGATAAAAATTAATGTCGAAAATCATTAAAAATTTTGATTTTTAATATTTTCATATATTTTACCTGCGTAATTTTTATTAGATCAAAAATTGAATAATCGGGTCTCGGCGAATTCGCGAGAGGTTAAAGATGACTTCAACGATGTTGTTTTGCCATAGTACTACTATGGTAAATAAAGAAACAAAAATCGATTTTGGGCTTGTTTGTTAATTCGCGCGTCCACGTCAATGCACGTGATTGGTCCCTAGGGTGAAGCCTAGGCTCCGCACGGCCCATTTCTGATATAAAATCAGTATAGGAGGCGCATGCGCACGGCAGGATTCGATCCTGCGATCTCCTACATAGGAAGGAGAAGTGGCAGTCACTACGCTGCGGTACA
>JAODPA010067188.1:0-10655 GCA_025585075.1 Nepenthes mirabilis
TAAATTGTTATAAATTTTTTACCAGTAAAATAACTGTCGTCGAAAATATTTTTAGAATATGATTTCTGATCGACCCCCATAATGCACAAACTCAATTCAAATCGATATCTGTGCTTCACATATTTAATTATTAAATCGATAAAAAAAATATATTGACTATTATAAATTGATGGGCCATTCATTATCATGGTGGGTACCACCAATCTCTGAGAAAATGACCAAAGAAGCATTGTGCCTTGCTACTTCACCATAACTTCAAGGGATAAGGAAAAATCATCATTTGAAAGAGACGACCAAAGCGAAAGGGACGCCCAAGACAAGACGCGATCCACGTTTGCCAAGTTGACACAGAAGAGCTCAGTTGCAAACCATTCATGCTATGTGGTCGAGTATTCTTGAGTTAAACAATAAATAAATAAACTCTATAAATAAATAAGTTTTATATATTTTGTGTTTTAAAATAGATTTTTCATAGAGAAGAATATCCATCCCCACCCCATTTTGTGTGGTTAGACTAAATTCAAAATCCATAATCTTATTTGTAAAGAATGTATATAAATGAGTCCGCATGCTCCCGATAATCACAGTTTTTAATTGAATCGGATACTATAACTAGCTATGACAATTCGGACCGTCAACATTGGCTGATCGCTAATGACACCTTTGACTCTCATCACTGGTCGCAAGGGCCCCGATCTCGCCTTGGTCATCGGCCCTCGGCGCTTTGAAACTCTTAGATCTCAAGAGATTGAAAAGACACTTTTATCTTGAGATGAATATGCTCTTTATGTGTTAAGGAGGCTTCCTATTTATAAATGCTCTTGACTTGCCATGGGATAGCTTCTATAGACTTATTGGTCATTCCCTTTCTAAGGAGTCGTTGCGAGTTACTACCTTTTTTCTCTCGGTGGTCATTTTTCTACGATATTAACAACTTTTTTTGGTAACTATTCTTCTATTAAAAAGTTAAATGCATCTAGAATCAATCATCATGTTTACAAATATAAGATTAACGGGTCCCGTAGAACAATTTCACTTTGAGTTATTAATCTACCTGACATATTGCCTGTAGCTCATGGCTAATATGGCTTGACCAGTAAGTATAGTTAGCCAGTTTGATCATGTTCAATAATATCTTAAAACAGTATAAGTTTGCATATTGAATGGTAGTTTGGGTGGATGTTCTTTCAGTGCCTTCCCTTTAGAGGGGCTTGGCTATCAAGGCACAACTTAACAGGACTATTTTATCTAGTAGTTACTAACAAGGTAGTCTCTGAATTAGTTGCCCCCTGTTGAACGGTCTCCATGCAGAACAACTTTCGTCTAGAAAGTTTTAATACAAAATAATTCTAGGTTTGATGCTCTCTATGCAAATCTTACCCATTATTATGATAGTATTTATTATAAATTTATTTTTTTTCAAATAAATGCCCTAAAATTTACTTTAGTAGATGTTATAAATTATAATTATTGAATCAAAAAATACCCTAAAATTAACTGTGATATTTTTTTTAAAAAAAAATACCCTAAAGTTTCTTTAGTAAATGTTGAATCAAAACAAGTGGTAGAATCAACTATGGCATGTTAGCTTTGTTGATCCACCCAAAAATTTTCTTCATCCCTATCACACTCCAACTTGATAGTTTCTACCACTTGTCCAGTGTTGAGTCTTGAGATTTGACAACAAACATAAAAAAATCACTTACAAATGCTTTACCGTAATTGGTATTCTTGTTACAATAAGCATTACAATTAAAATAATTATTGTCCTATGCGGTGTTTTTGTTGAGTTCATAACCACTTTAAAATAAAATGAGTAAGTAATACCAATTGCCACTGCTTAACTATGAGTACTCATCGAATCACATATACATGAATCTGACTCTAAATTTAAAATTTTTGTATACATCTATTATATAAAATTTGAAACTAACCCCACAATTAACTCAATAGAAATTGAGACCTGATATGGTGCCCAATAGTATAGAAGAACTATAAAGATGACTTGAGATATTATGGTTGGATCCATGATCACGAATTCAGTTTTTATATCTATATTTATAAACTTACTTCTCATATAATCCTAATGAATGAAGCCATATATCCAAAAATTATTAGAAACCCATAAAAAGAGACAGAATATTCTTGATTAATAAAAAATAACAATATTAGATGTAAGGCGTAAATTTTAAATTTATGATTTTGATTATGGCTAATTAAGATAAAAAATAAATAAAAATTTTGAGGTCAAATAAAAAATTTAGGTTAAAGTTAACTATTAAATCAGTTCAAATTGGGTCAAGAGGTACATGACAGACACTTGACATGCGCACTTCATATTCTGAGTAAAGGAACAGTGCTTAAATAATGCCCAACTAGCACTCAAGAGTACTTTTGGTAGATTGCTCACGTTCGATACTTACTCGAGAAACGCTTAAGTGCACGTTTGGCAAATTGTAGTGCCTGTTACACGTTTGAGGTAGCGCGAGCATCGGTAGCCCGTGCAAGTACCCAGCTGTTGGGGGATATACGCAGCCTTTGGTTCACAGTGACGGAATATGATCTAAAAGTTTTCTTATGATATTCTATGATTGTTGAGTATCTCATTAATTGTGTTGGAAGTATCCTTGTGTGAATTTTAAGATGTTCAGATTCGGCAAAATCTATATTGATTGTTATCGTGATTATACTGGTCATTCTAGCTGACATATGGACCAGGGAAGTCCCTAATCATCGTTGATGTCGGATTCTAGGGGATCACCATTGTTTATTGGCACGCTTGAAATAATATTAATCGGTTACGTGATGATTCCTGTATCTCATTGATGAAACCCGATAAATGATTCTTCGCGTTAATCTTAGTGGTGTGTATATATTTTATTGGCACTCTATGGATAAGTAAAGGAGAGTGTGCGAAGACTTTACGGTAACTGGACGAATGGGAGTCCGTGAGACCGTAAAGTAATTTATACTTTTCCAATACTGATTTCATTCCGGAGGATTGAGGTCGTTGATATTGAGAATGGATACTTATAACCTAGTAACCATCGTAGAGAATGATATATGGGATATCATTGGCGAGGGGTATTAGAGATGGTATGAGTATACTATGGATACAGCCACTGGGAGGACTGTAGGGGTAGTGGAGATACCATCGATACTAGGTAACCTTGTGACACTCACCCAACCGTTAGGGGCGTAATACACGGTCTTTGGTTCACTATGGTAGAATAAGGTCCAGAGAGATTCTTATTACCTCGTACAGTGGTGACCTCAAATTGAGCCGATATTCATATTCTTGTTATCTCGTACAGTTAGTCGAGAGGGATATTTATAACCTAGTAACCATCGTAGATGGTATGAGCATGCTACGAGTACAACCTTTGGAAAAACTGTAGGGGTAGTGGAAATACCATGGATATTAGGTAACCTCGTGGTACTCACCCAGCCGTAGGGGGCGTAAATACGTGACATTTGGTCCACTATGGTAGAATAAGGTCATTGGAAACTGTTGTCGTTCATACAGTTGTGACATCGTATTGAGCTGATGATCGGATTCGACAAAATCCATATTGCTTCCTTGATACTTAGCCGTTCATGTCGCCTTCGGGTTGTGGACACGACATGTCATTGAGTCTCGAATAGTGGTTGATCTATTACCTACTGTTATTGATCATTTTATTGTCTGAGATGCTTAATTGTACTAATCTATTGTTGATTATGTTTACTTGCTTAATTGTTGACACGACATGTTATTCGGCTCACTCTTGTATTTTATTGACTCCAAATTAGACAAGTTGACACCATGATAGAAGAGATCGCGTGAGTAGACTTCAGGCAGAGGTGATCTCAAAGATTGAGGCTTTTCGGATAGAGACTTAAGATCTTGGTAGTTTAGTTACTGTTCAACTTTTATTAGATTTATCTATGAGGATTGATATTTTTGACATTGAGGTCATTTATTCAAAATAATTTATTATTATAGATATTTATGTGATGATGTATTTATGATGGCTATAGATTGTATCTTAAATGATATTATAGAATTCATTAAAGTTATTTGATGACGCGTAATTAATAATTTTGGATGACTTAAGATTTTTATCGTGACGGTTCGGGTCGGGTTCGTGGATTTGAGCTCTGGTCGTCACAGGTAAAATGGGCTATCGAATTGGAAGAGTTTGACATCAAAATTTGACCCCGGCGAGCCATCAAAGGGCAGGCTTTAGCTACTTTACCGTCAAAACTACGACCGCAATTCTCGAGGAACAGCCCGCTAGGGACGTAGAACAATACGGGAAAGAACCGAAATGGGTCCTCAATGTGGACGGATCTTCTACGGACTCTGGCAGCAGAGCCGGAGTAGTCCTAAAAATTTCAGACGGGATTGAGATGAAATACTCGCTCCGACTCGACTTTCCCACGACTAACAATGTCGCAGAATACGAAACCCTGTTGGCTGGGTTGAGACTGGCTAAGAAATGCTCGGCAAGGTGGCTGACTGTTTATAGCGACTCTGAACTGGTCGTCACCCAGATTAATAGGGATTTCGAAACTAGCAGCCCCCAGTTGGCTAAGTACTTGGCGAATGCTAGGGAGATCAGCAGGAGGTTTGACAAGATGATCCTTGTTCACGTTCCTAGAGTTGAGAACTGGAAGGCTGATCAGCTTGCCAGGGCGATGGCGGCCGAAAACCTAGAACAATACTCGAGGGACATGCGAGAAATTCTCCATGCTCCCAGCACGGAGGAGCGAGAAGCGATGCTGATCTTCGGAGCAGAAAATCGGATGACCCCGTACCAAAAATACCTGTGGAGCAAGCACTTTCAGAAGACGTAGACGAAGCCAAGCGGGTTAAAAAGACGGCCTGCTAGTACACCATGATCGATGGAAGGCTATGTCGTTGTGGCTACTCGACCTCGTACCTCCGGTACCTCACTCTAGAGAAGGCCGACTATGCCCTAAGTGAAGTCTACCTCGGTATATGCGGATCGCATATTGGCGGCAAGAACTTGGCATTCAAAATCATACGCCAGGGTTATTACTTGCCAACGATGAAAAAGGATATGCTCGAGTTCGTAAGAAGGTGTCAAAACTGTGATTCACGGCAATCTTCACCACCAACCTCCTATCGAGCTGAAATCCCTCCAGACCCCATAGCCATTTGCACAATGGGGGTTAGATTTTCTCGACCCGTTTCCCCTTACAACGGGGCAAAGGAAATTCATTATCGCTGGCATCGACTACTTCGCCAAATGGATTGGAGCCATCCCACTGGCCAAAATCACGTAGCACAATACTCTTGAATTTATCTGTCAGAATGTTATTAGCAGATTTGGCATCCCTGAGGCTATCGTCACTAACAACGGAACCCAGTTCTCGGAAAAGTGTTTCACCAAGTATTGCATCAGCGTAGGTATTAGATTGGTCCACACTTTAGTGGCATACTCGCAAGGAAACGGGCAGGTCGAGGTCACCAACCGTACGCTACTCTATTGTCTGAAGACCAAGCTAGAGAACGCAGGAAGTTCCTGGGTTGACGAGCTACCCTCCGTCCTATGGTCCTACTGGATAACTCCTAATGAGCAAACTCGTGAGACACCCTTTAGAGTTTGCTACAGGGATGAGGCGGTAATCCCGATCAAAATCGGGCTCCCAAGTCTCAGGGTTGAGTCTTTTGACCCACAGGGCAACTTCTAAAAAATTCAGGAATACCTAGACTTGTTGGAAGAGGCCTGCGATGCCGTAAGACTGCGGACGACAGCCTACCAACAGCGGGTTGCGCGCTATTACAACAAGAAGGTAAAAATGAGGCACTTCAAGGTCGGAGACCTGGTCTTGTGAAGCATCGAGGCAACATGCAAGATCGTCAACCAAAATAAACTCTCCCCGAATCGGGAGGGTCCCTTCCTAGTCTCCGTTGTCCTCCGAAACGGAGCGTACAAACTCCGAACCCAGAGTAGCAAGTTGGTTCCTCTGACGTGAAATGTGATCCACCTTAAGCGTTACTTTCAGTAGAGGCACGAGTAAGTCAACTATCAGCATGTATATTGGAACACTTGGCACGTTATATCACCTCACTGCAGATTCTTTTCCTTTTCTGCTCAATACGCATGTTTATATATGTTTGCAGGTTTACACGACCTGGATTGCCCCAAAGTCGGAAGAGTTTTCACCATCTCGTAACCAAACTCTGGTCATCCAGGTGGCCCATGAGGGATCGTAATAAAACCCTGGTCATCTAAGTGGCCCACGACGGTCGTAATGAAACCCTGGTCATCCAAATGGCCCACGAGCGGTTGTAATAAAACCCTGATCATCCAAGTAGCCTACTAATAGTTGAACTAAACCTTAGTCATCCAAGTGGCCATTCACGGTCAAAATCTTTGGGGGCTCAATTAGCACACGCCACAACCTCCTTCGCTGGGAGCGAGCGTGATCAGTCAACAACGGTCGTCATTAACAAAGGCACTCCTTCCAAAAGTCGGCCACACCAAGCCTTTACTCCCTCGTAAGCACGGATCAGGCACAGCACGATATCTGGGTAAACCTACTTGAAGGCTCAAGCCCTTCAAAAAATGCCTACAGTGTCTTAAGCAAGGCGGACGACCAACCTAGAGTTGGCTAGGAAACATAGTAACGGAGGAATTGGAATCACATTAAAGGCAAAAGACACGTAACGTCAATGAAACAGCCGATTTATTGAGTATGTTCATTCGTTGAGACATTAACTACAAAAAACCAGAGTCACAATAACTGAGGGGCAAAGTTCCTAGAAGGAGGCGCTGGAGAACTACTACTGGTCTGGGGCTCCCCCACTAGGCACTCACAATGCTGAGCAGAACGGTTCTCCAAGTTAAGGAATTCGACTGAAAAGTTGGGATCAATTAGCCAAGTAATACGCCGACTAATGTTGATCCCCTCCCATAGCCATGCCAGTAGCATGTTCTCAACCTCGTGGGGACGGAAACATGTGGCCAGCTGATTCTCCACGGTGGCCATCTGCCCCGCAAGCTGGTCAAGGTGCCGCATGGTCCGATCAGCCTCTTCCTTTAAGCGAGAATTTTTCTCTTTAAGTCTGTCGTTCTCCTCAACCAGACCTGGCACCACGGCATCTTTAAGGCTGGCATTCTCCTCTCTAAGCCGGGCAACCTCAGCCTCTAGGTTAACAGCACTGATCCTAGAGCGACCACGTCACCCCGGTGCTCAGTCCTCATCGCTTCCAGCTCCTCGTCGAGCCAAGCAATTAGCTTGTCCCTATCAGCGATTGTCAGGTCTCGCTGGCCAATTGCTTTAACAACAGCAGCAGAAGCTTTTTCTTTCTGTAAAAACGATAAGTATTAGCAGCGATTAAACTAAGAGGAAGGGTAGGTAGCGAAAAATTCACTTGCCAAATCCGTCACGTTGGAAACACTGGCCAAGCATGAGATCTTGACTCAGACGGCAGAGGACCAGAAATGAAACCTTCTCGAGCGTACCCAGCGGTAGCTTCCGCCGTCTATTCCTCCAACAGCTCGACCACAAGGTCATTCGTCTCCGACGGCTTTCCAACATTAGGCCCCTCTAGCTTTCCCACGGCTCGTACATGCTCCTCAGCGACTACCTCCTCCGTGATCTCTACCCTAACCTCGACTGCCGGTTGAGGTTCTCCTACAACTGACACTCTTGGCTCCCCCAGAGTCTCTTCAAGAGTCGGCTTGTCAGATGTCGCGACAGCTAGCCCAACAGGAGGCTCAATAGGCATCTCCCTGGGTTCCCCGGCAGGTACCTTCTCCGACGGTTCAGTGACACCCTCAATGACGGCCTCCAGAGAAGGCTCCAACCATATCAAGCGCTCCGACTGCGGGAGGGCAAGAACAACACAGTTAGGGGCGGGATACAACTTCTTCCTAAAAATCTCAACGGCGGAACCTTCGCCGCATATGCCAAAGTTATCCCCTATTCCAGCCTGTTGGCCAATTAGCACATTCTCGATATCGGTGGAGGAGGACGAGGAAGGCCTTACTGCTGCCACCGCCACTGTTGGACTAGTGGGAGAACCACCACCGGATGACTCCCTGATTGCAAGGGCCCCGATTCTCCTCCTCTAGGCGGCCTTCATCAGCTTCTGTTCTGGTGACGAAGGCCCCCACTTGGCCTTCCTGGCCTCATCACGAGAGATCAGATGATCGCTCCAAAAATCCAAATGATGTTTATTTACTAGCTCGAAGAGCCACTCCAGGGACTCCATCTCAGTAGGAGTCCCGGTATAAATGTCGGGAACCTTGCTCCATTCCCTGGCCAACAGCCAGGACCCATCCACATAAACAAAAAAGAACTTGTCCTTTCAGTTCTTCAAGGAGTCGTAAATGGAGGTGCTAACCTGGAGAACACCTCGCGGAGCCAAAGAGATCCACTCCACTCCCTAGTTGATCTTGAATAGGACCCTCACCATCTCCACCGTCAACTTCCTCCTATGCTAATTAAGGAAAATACAAAACGTGCACAAATGCCGGACAGTATTGGCGTGAAGCTGTGTAATAGGGACCCTGAAGGCGATCAGAATCTTCTGTAACTCGTCGGGAAGGGGAAGGTGTAGCCCACTCCTCAAATGGGCCTCATAAATGGTGATACAACCTTCAGGCGGCGAGCATGCCCTATCTTCCTTATCAGGAACGCGGGGAACGATCGTTTTAGGAACGTTGTACTCAACATACAACTCTTTTAGGTCAATCTCCATGAGGCTTGAAGCGATCTGTGCAACCGAAGCCATGAGTGTGTAAGGAAGGAAACGGTGCAACACTTAAAAAAAATGCTCACTCAAAGACGAAGGAAGGCATGAAAAATTCAAAAAGGAGACGAATGGGCAACTTGAAGGCAGCATAAACGCCAGCCAAAGTAACCGTCTCGTAAACAAGTGCCATCATTACTGCCACGTGGTGCCCCCTAAACGGGCACTAACGAACCAGATCCCTCGGTGCATTAATTATCGAAATTTCTAATTCACCGTGTGCAGACATGTGGCCGCCTTTTCGTTTGAACAAAATAACTAATGATAGCGCGTCACTCCACTCCCACAAGTTCTCCGGACCTTGGCCTTGACGATCAACAAATCCGATCAACATTCTCTTCAGAAGGTTCTTCGGACCTTGACCTTGACGGTCAACAAATCCAGTCAACATTCTCTTCAGAAGGTTCTCCGGACTTTGACATTGACAGTCAACAAATTCGGTCAATATTTTCTTCAGAAGGTTCTCTGGACCTTGACCTTTACGGTCAACAATTTGGTCAACATTTTTTTCAAAAGGTTCTCCGGACCTTAGCCTTGTCGATCAACGAGTACGGCCATCAATCCCTTCAGCAGGTTCTCCAGATTTTAGCTAGGACGGTCAACAAAATCGGTCCACTTCTCCTTTGGCATGATCTTCGAATTTTGGGCCTGGATGGTCAATGGTTTCGATCAATGGATCTTGGAGGACCCCAAGCCACGCAGCCCATCAAGGACAACTAGAGGTCAGAAATCAGACCACCAGTATGGGGAGCTAGTGATGGATACTCCCATAGTGGACTGTCCCAGGAATGAGGAACGACCCAAATCCATGAAGGCCCACGCATTGGCCTGGACGATCAACGCGAATCATTGATCGGATGAAAGGCCAATGAAATCAGCATAAGGACGGACGACTGGCACCAGGGACAATCAACATTTCTGTTGACCAGCAGCACTGTAACAGAGCTCCCCTCGAATAAGCTTCACATGGGCAAGGCCCAATTTGACCTGTAGCAGCTTTCTTCCCTGATTTCGCATTCCCCTAGAAGACAACCTCCACAATAACGGTCACCAACAGATTCAGCACTCACCCTATGAGAAAAGTGCCGGATTCTCTCCCCTATTTGCTGTAAAACCCTAACCGTTGCAAAGCACAGAAGGAAGAAGAACCTCCCAAGGAGCCATTACCTCCATTAATGCCAGCGCCACGAATGGAAGCTGTTTCAATAGAGCACTGAAATCCCACACTCTTTTCTAAGGAAGGATTTTCAACCTCTCGACTATAAGAAGGCCGTGGAGTCAACACTCCAAGTGGGCCTTCTGAAAGGGAACAAACGCTCTCATTCTCAGACGAGTTGCTCTGACATTCATATCCCTCTTTCTAGAGGAATCCCTGAGAGTTTGCCCGACGTCTTCTCAAACTCTTACGCTTTTAGGATGCCCACACTCTCGGTACTTTCTATCACCTCAGTCCCCAAAAATCGAAAGTCATGAATCAACGCTCTTCACGAGCGACATTAACCTCTCCCAGTGAGAGCCAAATCATTCCCACAAGTACTCTCTACTTCTCATCTTCGTTACATCCTTTCTTTTATCTTCTCGATTCTTAAAAGGTTATTTACTGACTTGAGTATCGGAGTATTTTCAGTGGGATAATATCCCGCCGGCACCTGACCTTTCGTTTGTTTTAGTGGTGTGCAGGACCCAAACTCGATGGATGGAGCAGAATTCAAAGTTCGACATAACCTGATCCGTTCGAAATTTGATTCCAAGACATATCATCCTCAATGCTGCTTGTGGATGAGAAAGAAGAGGAGAGGATAGGAGATTAGAGGCTAAGTTAGCTTACTGACAAATATGAGGGCAAAATATTAATTATATTTTTAGTGTTATTAATTTTATTTAT
>JAODPA010067189.1:0-10655 GCA_025585075.1 Nepenthes mirabilis
TTTAGCACCTTCCGTGGTTTCAGCTAGCACATAAAAATGACATTGACAAAATCAACGCCCTTCCCATAAGGAAGGCGCCAGATTTTTTCAATCTCCTGCCAACTGGAGCTCTCCAACGATAAAATACATAGAAGGAAGGTAAGTAACTTGGAAAGCCGCTGACCACCGTGGAAGGAAGCAATCTCAGCCAGTTTGGCAACTGGCGCCGTCTGTGGAAGGAAGGCCGACCAGAATAACGCAGGGGAACACGCCTTCCAACCAAAGAAGATCACCTTGTCATCCTTTAAGTAAACCCTAGAATTCTCATTAAGGGGGGACGAAAAAGCTCTTACAGACAAAGTTTTGACTTACAGATAATCTCTTACGTACACACGAGCTTTTATGTACACAAGCTTACTTACGCAAACTCTGACTGAGGCAAGCTCTGATACACAAAAGACGAACTCTTACACAGACAACGCAAAGCCCTTACTGAAAAGACGCCCACGAACTCTGACAGAGTACTGGACAGAGGCTCATCATCTCTTCTTCTCTACCCAGGCGTTTGTCCTCCAATCCCACCAAAAGGGCCTCCAGATTCCTGGAGACCTATTCGGCTTTCCGAGAGTCATTCCCGGGAGCTTCCACACTTTTGGAACTTCGCTTCCTCACGCTCTCTGTGAGTAGGAAGCAATAGCTCATGTTCTCGACAAGCCAACACTCCCGATCGATCAACACGCTCTCTCCCTCTCTTGCTTTCCAGTTTACCTTTCCTGCTTAGAAGGCTTTACTGATTTGAGTGTCGGAGTATTTTCGGTGGCACAACTTCTCGTTGACACACTGACTGCTTGTTCATTTTAGTGGTGTGCATGATTCAAACTCAGTGAACGGAGCCGGATCAAGTAATCCATACGAATTCGAATCTGTTCGAAGTCGAATTTAGGTACGCATTATTGGCGCCGTCTGTGAGAAGAGCTTACAAAAGCCAACAACTACTCTGTACAACGCTATTTTTTCACCGTCTGATTCTGATTCATTTGCAATGGTGAACACGAGAGCCCAAGCTAGCGATCCCGTTAGAGACGTCACTTATCCCGACCAGGACCACGCTGCTGGTACCACCGTCAACGGGACACCAGACGGAGTGCCAGCACCCTACTTCCAACAGCTGATGGAGTAGATGCAGGCCAACAATCATTTGCTCCAAATACTCTGCACTCAAAATGAGCAGCGATAGCAGGCGACTCCTCCGGCAGCCGTTCCTGTGTCGGCCACCAAAAAGCGTGGCCAGAGGAAAAAGAAGCCGGTCAAAAGGCCCGAGAGATCCAAGAACAATCCGTTCCCAACCTCCTCACGCGTTCCCGGCTAGAACAGGCCTGAAGAACGCTCCGGGAGCACAACTCTGCGAGAAAGTCTGGAGAGAAGAAATCCCCTATACTCTCGGGTGGAAGACGGGAACATAGTCCAGGAGTAAGCCTCCAGGACTGCCAGGACCGTTGGAGGCAGTAGCCAACCGGCTGCTGGACCCTCCAGGGACAAGACGGAGTTAAGGGCTTACCTTAACTTTAAGAGATCTGCAAATGCCACTCGCGCAGACCCGCAAGTGGATAAAATTTGGAACCGCGTGTTCTAGGACGAGGAGCACGCTATCGACTTGGACCGATCTCCTTTCACAGCGGAGATCTTGAACCGTCCACTGCCCACCAAGTTCAAGATGCCTTCCCTTGGCTCATACGATGGGAGCAGTGATTCGGTTGATCACCTAAATCACTTCCGCACCCATCTGAGTCTACAAGGGTTGGAATACTCAGCGATATGCCGCTGCTTTTCGCTCACATTGAAGGAAGATGCCCGAATCTGGTTCCATCACCTTCCTTCAAGCACTATTGGCAGCTTTCGGGAACTCACGGATCTCTTCCTGGATCAGTACGTCTCGAGCCGACGGGAAGAGAAGCAGCCGTGGCACCTCTCCCACATAAAGCAGAAGCCGGGAGAGAACCCACGGCGCTTCCTGGACCGCTTTGTGGTAGAGGCCAAACGGATTCTCTGGATTACGGAAGAGATAAAATTGGGCAGTTTTATCTCCGCGCTGACCTACGGGGACTTCTTCAAGCACCTGGCCCACAAGAATCCCCAAACCTTTTGGGAAGCGGAGTCCATTACCCGGGCCTACGCTGCAGTAGAGGAGGCCAACGAGGCGAAACGCCCAAAGCTAGCAGATCAGCCTCGATCATTCCCTGGAGAGGAAAAAAGGAAGTACGGCGGAAGTGATCACTCCCACTGGAAGCATCACACGACTGGGCCCCCGGAACCCAGAGACTACGGGCTGACCAGCTTCACGCCTCTGACGGATACGCGCTCGAACGTCATGCAAATCCGCGGAGAGAAGTTCTTGAAGTGGCCAAAACTACTAAAGAAGGACTCTAGAAACCAGTCGAACTGCTGGCCATTCAACTGCGGACTGCAAGACACTGCAGAGGAAAATTGAGGAGCTGATCTGTAGAGGCCACCTCACTAAGTTCGTCAGGGGCTCCTGACAGAGCTCCGGAGTGACTGGCGGAGAGGAGCAGGAGCAGTCTCCTCCCCGAAACCGGGTTGTAGTAAGGGTGGTTAATATGATACCACCCGACCTGCTAAGAATCCAGCCAGTGGCGAGGAACAGCAGACTGGGAGGAAGAAGCAACGAAGGGCGGACAACACCATTAGCTTCAATAATGATGATTTAACTCATATAATATCCCCCCATGCTGATCCCCTCATTGTGTCCGCACTCGTTTCGGATGGTAGTGTCAACTACCAGCTGAAGCAAGTGTTCGTCGATAATGAAAGTTCTAAAGATTTACTTTATTTGGATGCGTTCTTCAAATTAGGCTTAAAAGAGAATCAACTAAAATCTACCGAAGGCCCATTGCACGCCTTGACAACGAGCCTATGCCTGTTCAAGGGACCATCTAATTAGATGTCACATTGGGTACATATCCGAAAACAGCAAGCCGAACACTCACCTTCCTGGTGGTTGACCTACCATCTGTGTATAACTCTATACTGGGCAGACCTTGCTTGACAGCATTTGGGACTGTCACCTCGATTCCGCACATCAAGATGAAATTCCTACCGCCTTACGGTGTGGGAGAGGTGCTGGGTGACCAGGTTACTGGATGAACCTGTTACATGTCTCAGGTTGCCCCTAGCGGTAGCGCTAGAACAGTTGGAAAACTAGACCATCGAAATGAGACAACCCTTCAGCAAGCACAATCTGGTGAAGCCACGGATCTAGTCCAACTGGATCCGGAGGAACCGAAAAAGTGTGTACAGATCGGTGGCTCACTTACCGGACCACTGGGCGATGAATTGATCGCATTCCTGCGACGAAATGCTGACCTCTTCGCTTGGACTCCAACAGACATGCCTGGGATTCCGGCAGAGGTGATGGTCCATAAGTTGGGGGTGGATCCTGGCCAAAACCCCGTCAGGTAGAAGCGGAGAAATCACTTCGTTGAAAAGCTGATCGCCATCTGAGAGGAGGTGAAGAAGCTGCTGGACGCAAGTTTCATTAGAGAAGTCCACTACCCGAACTGGCTTTCTAATGTCGTCCTGGTGAAGAAAAGCAACGGGGAATGGCGGATGTGCGTCGATTTTATCGACGTTGACAAAGCCTGCCCGAAGGACAACTTTCGCTTGCCCAGGATCGACTTGCTGGCTGACTTGACAGCTGGACATGAGTTGCTAAGCTTCATGGACGCCTATTCGGGTTACAACCAGATCCGAATGAGTCTGGAGGATGAGGAATACATCTCGTTCATGTCTGATCAGGGCACCTACTGCTACAAAGTGATTCCTTTCGGATTGAAAAACGCTGGAGTGACCTACCAACGGCTGGTCAATAAAATCTTCGAAAAATAGATTGCTCGTAACATGGAGGTCTACGTCGACAACATGCTCGTTAAGAGCAAGGTCACCAGCGACCACATCCGTGACCTGGCAGAGTCGTTCGAGGAGCTCCGTAAGTGTCACATGAAGTTGAACCCAACTAAGTGTGTCTTCGGAGTAGCCTCCGACTTCCTGGTTTCATTGTCTCCTAACGGGGGATTGAGGCAAACCCAGAGAAGATCAAAGCTCTCACCGACATGACTCCACCACGGAGCGTAAAGGACGTCCAGTGATTGACTGGACGGTTGGAGGCACTGTCCCTCTTCCTCGCGAAGTCTGGCGACAAGTACCAACCCTTCTTCAATGACCTTAGAGGGACAAAATCCAACGGGTTTCAATGAATGGCAGACTGCCGGATAGCTTTCGATGAATTGAAGCGGTATCTGGTCAGCCCGCCGTTGTTAGTGTCACCTAAGGGCGGAGAGGAACTATACCTTTACTTGGCGGTATCGGAAGCGTTAGTCAATTCTGTCCTCGTGCGCCAGGACTCTGATACTCAACAACCGGTCTACTACGTGAGTAAAATGTTGACCGGCCCAAAGACCTGCTACTCGCGCGCAGAAAAACTGGCCTTGGAACTTATATTCTCCGCGCAGAAGTTAAGGCCCTATTTTCAGGCCCACCGGATAGTGGTTCTCACGGACTAGCCTCTGAAAAGTATACTCCAGAAACCCGATATTTCTAGGCGGTTAGTAAAATGGGCTATTGAGTTGGGCGAGTTTGATATCGAATTTCAGCCTAGGCTTGCCGTAAAGGCGCTGACGCTTACTGATTTCACTGTTGAAACTGCAACCCCAATTTTGGAGGAACAGCCCGAAGAAAGCACGAAACTGCTTGACGGAGTTTCGGAATGGATACTCCATGTGGACGGATCGTCTACGGACACTGGCAGTGACGCTGGAGTTGTCCTTACGACCCCCGATGGGTTTGAGGTGAAATACTCCCTCAGACTCAATTTTCCAGCAACCAACAACGTTACCGAGTACGAGGCCCTGTTAGCCAAATCGCGAATAGCTAAGGAATGTTTTGCCAAGAGACTGACAGTTTACAGCGATTCCGAGCTAATAATTAACCAGGTTAACGGAGGCTTTGAGGCGAATAACCCTCACCTGGCCAAGTTCTTGGCAAAGGCAAGAGAGGCTGCCCAAGGTTTCGACAAGCTGACCCTGGTTCATGTTCCCCGAACTGAAAACTGGAAGGCGGACCAGCTGGCCAGAGCCACTGCAGCCGAAAATTCAGAACAGTACTCGAGAGACATGCGGGAGATCCTAAACGCTCCCAGCATCAAGAAACAAGAGGCAATGCAGATTTTCGAAGCGGAAAACTGGATGACGCTTTACTTTAGTTATCTGGCTGACGGATTATTGTCAGAGGATGCGGAGAAGGCCAAACAGATTAGGAAGATGGTCGGCTAGTATGTTGTGGTTGACGGACGACTATATCGCCGTGGCTACTCGACCCCATACCTCCGATGCCTAACTCCCGAAGAGGCTGACTACGCTTTAGGCGAAGTCCACCTCGGGATCTGTCAATCGCACATTGGCGGAAAAAACTTAGCCTTTAAGGTCATTCGCAAGGGTTACTACTGGCCCTCGATGAAAAAGGACGCGCTTAAGTTTGTGAAGAAATGTGAAAGCTGCCAACTTCATAGCAACCTTCACCGCCAACCATCTGCGGATCTGAAGACCCTTTAGGCTCTTTAGCCCTTCGTGCAATGGGGGCTCGATCTTCTCGACTTGTTTTCCATTGCCGCGGGGCAAAGGAAGTTCATCATCGTGGGCATCGACTACTTCACCAAGTGGGTCGAGGCCGTCTCACTGGCAAAGATTACGGAGCATAACGCCCTAGAATTCCTCCACTAGAACATCATTTGTAGATTCGGCGTCCCTGAGGTTGTCGTGACCGACAACGAGACCCAATTCTCGGGGAAATGCTTCACCAAGTATTGCGCTAGCCTGAGTGTCAAGCTAGTCCATACTTCGGTGGCATACCCCCAAGTGAATGGACAGGTGGAGATCACAAACCGAACGCTGCTCCATGGGTTAAAAACTAAGCTGGAGGACGCAGGGGGTTCCTGGGCGGACGAGCTCCCCTCCATTCTCTGGTCTTATCGGACAACCCCAAAGGAACCAACGCGCGAGACACCCTTCAGCCTCTGTTACGGGATTGAGGCGGTAGTCCCGGTCAAAATCGGGCTTCCAAGTCTTAGGCTGGAGTCATTCGACCCACTGGCTAACTTCCAAAAAATTAGGGAGTACCTAGACTTGTTAGAGGAAGCCCGCGATGCCTCCAAAGTACGGATAGCGGCCTACCAATATCGAATTACCCGATACTACAAAAAAAGGTTAAGGCACGACGATTCGATGTTGGAGACCTGGTCCTACGAGGCGTCGAAGCCACAGGCAAGCTGGCCGTCCGCAATAAACTCTCCCCTAAATGGGAAGGGCGTTTCCTCATCTCCGTCATCCTACAAAATGGAGCCTACAAGCTCTGGAGTCAGGACGGAAAGCTGATTCCGCGAACGTGGAACGCAATCCACCTCAGACGTTACTTCCACTAGAAGGCACAGGTATGCATTTGCATTATTGTGTGTATGTGCATTCACTTGCATGTTTTAAATTTACCAAAATAAGTCTTTACTTAGCATACTACTTACCCCTCTTATGTGCATGTATATGTGTTTGCTTTGCAGGTTACCCGACCTAGATTGCCGATAAGTCAGGAGGGTCCTCATCTTCTCGTTAATAAACCCTGGTCATCCAGGCGGCCCATAAGTGGTCAAACATGAACCTCGATCATCCGAGCTGCCCATTAACGGTCGTATTTAAACCCTGGTCATCTAGGTGGTCTGAAAGCGGTTTAATATAAATTCTGGTTATCCAGGTGGCCCATAAGCAGTCTAATATGAACCTCGGTTATCTGAGCGGCCTGTCGGCGGTCGTATTAAACCCTGGTCATCCAGGTGGCCCATCAGCGGTCGTATCTAAACCTTGATTATCCAAGTGGCCCGATAACGGTCAAAATCTTAGGGGGTTTACGCAGCACACGCAATGACCTCCTCTACGAGGAGATAGCATGATCAGTCAGCGACAGTCGAAGGGAGAAGCATCTTTCTCCAACGTTAGCCGCCTAAGTCAGCACTTGGGCAGTGCCACTAGGCTGGTTAACACAACCACCTGTAAAGCTTGGGGACCTCACTCCTTAGACAATACAACAATGGCAGCAAGCCAACCACGTTGGTCGTCCAATGTAACAAGAATGCAAACACAAGCAGTAAAGGTAAATGGACACAAAGTTGAAAAAACTTCTGTTTTATTGCTTCCGAATGTGTTACAAGTTACATCTTATGTACATAAATACATGGGAGGTCCCAAAAATGTACAACATAAGAGGCTATGGGGACGGCGGAGGCCTCTGACTGTCACGGGGCTCCCCCACGAGGTCGTCTCTATGCCGTGCCGCTCTGTTGGCTAGATTAATGAGGTCAACAGGGAAGCCGAGATCGACCAACCACATAATGCGCCGACTGACGTTGACCCCCTCCAACAGCCATCCGTGCATCATGCCCTCAACCTCGTGGGGGTGGATACGGAGACTCAGGTCGTTTTCCAAGGTTGCTACTCACCCAGCAAGTCGATTGATGCGCGCTTTGGCTCGATCGCCCTCCTCCTTCAAACGGGAAACCTTGGCCTTTTAGTCCGCAACCTCACCCTTCAAGTTGGCATTCTCCGTTTCCACTCTCGCCAGGACAGTCTCGAGGGTAGCGGTCTCCTCACGGTGCTCCCCCCTGAAGCAACTAGCCTAGCGTCTAGCCGGCGATCTCCGCCTCCCTATCTACGATCAACCAGTCTCGCTGCTCCACCGCCTTGATGATGGCAGCAGCGAGCTTCGACGTCTGCGCACAATACATACAAAGAACAAGTTAGAAATTCGAGAAAGGAGAAAGTATGCAAAAGCCATCACCAAGAATTATACCTCCCAAACCCTCCTCACGGGCCTCTCGGGATTAGCCTCCAGACCTAGCCCAGGCGGCGATGGACCGGGAGTGATGTCCTCTCGAGCCGAGCTGGTGGCAGCCTCCTCCAAGATCTCATCTAGCAGTCCTTCATTAATGTTGTCCATAGCAACGGCTGGCTCTCCAACTACAGCCTCCGTAGCAGCTGCCGGAGGATCAAACTCCACCATTGGCTCCATAGCAGGACTCCGCACGACTGGAGAGCCAACGGTTGGCTCCTGTGCCTCTACCACTGGCTCACAGGCGGGCTCCGTAAAGGACTCTGTTTGCACCGCTCGAGGAGCCACCTGTGGCGCGGGCTGCACCAAGATGATATTTTCTCCCATGGCCACAGGCAAGTCTTCGAAGGTCTTCTCCATGCCCGTGGTACTGTCGAGGCCGCTGTAGATCGCGACGGTGATGTAATCGGGGCACGACGACGACGAGAAAGGCGTCTCCAACAACCTCTTAGGCAGCGGGCCAATAAAGCCTTCATCAGTGGGGCGGATACAGATAAGCAGACCCTTGGAGTCCTCTGGCAGCATCATCCTTGCCAGCGGCATGAGTTTTTAAACCGGAGAAGGCGGTCCCTAGTTCACCTTTTTGGTCTCTGTCCTAGAGAACAAGAAGTCCCTCTTGAAGTCAGCGAGGTGGTCTTTGACAAGCTTGGTTAACCACTCTAAGGACGCTCTCTCTGTCACAGACGGCGTCCCAGTATACACCTCCGTCACCTGGTCCAGTCCTTCGCAAGGGGCTAGGTCGCTCCCACGCTCACGAAAAAGAACCGGCTCTTCCAATTCTTGAGTGAGTCATAAATGGCCGTGTTTATTTTTAGGCCAGAACGGGGGACGAGCGATATCCATTCGCCTCCTTGGTTTATTTTGAAAAGCCCCTTCACCATCGGCATCCTCAACCTCTTAGAACGTCTACGAAGGAAAATACAGAGGGTACAGATATACCGTACGGTGTTGGTGCGAAGTTGAGAAATTGGAACTCGTAGGGCTTGTAGGACGGACAGAAAGTCATCCGGTAGAGGAAGACGGAGGCCGCTCCTCAGGTGGGCCTTGTATATCGTGATGTGCCCTGCCGGTGGAGAGAAGGCTCTGTCGTGCTTGCCCGGGACCCTCCATGCAACATCCTTCGGGATATTGAACTCAACGCATAATACTTTTACGTCACCCTTTTTAAGGACGGAGGCGATGTCGGCGACAGAGGCCATGGCTTGCAGAAAGGGCTAGGGTTTCTTGGAGAAGGAAAGTCGAAAATAAAGAAGACGAAGCAAGGAGGCGTAGAAGAATTTCAAAGCGTGGAGAGAAACTTGAATAGCAAAACGCCTTAAATCCCCTCAGAAAGGACGCCGTCAGTCCTGCCACGTGTCACCTCCCTGTTTGGCCCTTCAAAAGACAAATATCTGACACATTAATGGCTCGGATATCCGCCCAATCAAAAGAGACACGTGTCTACTTTTGTCCTGCAAGCTGGCTGATGGCCACGGGTCCATCAGGGCTTGTAGAAAGCCTTCCGGGACTGATCAAAGACGGTTAACAGTTTCGATCAACACTTTTCTCCAGAACTGACAAAAAACGGTCAACAGTTCTGGTCAACATTTTTTTCCGAAACTGACCAAAGATGGTCAATAGCTCCGGTCAACATTCTTCTCCGAAATTGACCAAAGACGGTCAACAGCTCCAATCAACTTTCTTCTCCGAAACTGACCAAAGATGGTCAACAGCCCCGGTCAACACTCTTCTCCAAAATTAACCAAAGACGGACGGTCAACAGCTTTGGTCAACATGCTTCTCCAGAACTGACCAAAGACGTTCAATAGCTTACGTGAACTTCTCTCTCCGCCTTTCATAAAGTCCTCCGGGATCTTCAAACAATGAAGGGCAGTGAGGGGCCACCCATCATGGACATACCGGAGGCCAAAATTCTGGCCATCGGCATGGGTGGTTAGTGATGGGTATACTGAAATATGGTCTGGCCCAAAGTCGAAGAAGGCCTAAAACGGCTTGCTAGACGGTCAACTAAAAAACGGCCAAACAGGAGGCGCAGGCCTAAATCCTGAAAGGTCCAAGGCGGTGAACGCCAGTGTTGACTGTCCAGATCTCAGCAGGCGGCCAACTCGCGTACAGACGATCAACTCAAGCTTTGACCGGATGTACTGTAGCGGCAGGCCCAAAAAGCTGGGGGGATGAAAAAGCTCTTACAGACGAAGTTCTGACTTACAAACAATCTCTTACGTACACACGAGCTCTTACGTACACAAGCTTACTTACGCAAACTCTGACTAAGGCAAGCTCTGATACACAAAAGACGAACTCTTACTCAGATAACGAAAATGCTAACTCAAACAACACAAAACCCTTACTGAAAAGACGCCCACGAACGCTGACAGAATACTGGACAGAGGCTCATCATCTCTTCCTCTTTACCCAGGCGTTCGTCCTCCAATCCCACCAAAAGGGACTCTAGATTCCTGGAGACCTATTCGGCTTTTCGAGAGTCATTTTCGGGAGCTTCCACGCTTTCGAAACTTCGCTTCCTCACGCTCTCTGTGAGTAAGAAGCAATAGCTCACGTTCTTAACAAGCCAACACTCCCGATCGATCAACTCACTCTCTCCCTTTCTTACTTTCCAATTTACCTTCCCTATTTAGAAGGCTTTATTGACTTGAGTGTCGAAATATTTTTAGTGGGATAACCTCCCGTCGACACACTGACCTCTTATTCATTTTAGTGGTGTGCAGGAT
>JAODPA010067190.1:0-10654 GCA_025585075.1 Nepenthes mirabilis
GAGTTATGTGTGATTGGGAGACCTAGGCTTTGTAATAGCGGCAAAGGTGATCTAGTATTCCAAAGGACAGAGGTCATATCAAAGTGGATGTTTATAAACAAATTTTGGATAAATGTCTTCCCGAAGGGATTTGGAACTATGATCTAAGTTATAGATAGCATGGTAGTTGAATTAAAGATAGTTCGTATCCTCTGATGTTGCAGTGAAGAAATCCAATGCTTTGGAATCAGAGTTTGGTGGTGATGATGTATGAAAGAAATGTGCGATCACATCTAGAAGTTATTTTGTGGTCATCGAGGGATTTTGGCTGTGTGGCTGTCTGAGGAGATTATCAAAAGAAAGATTAGGTTGACGTATCTGTTGGTCAAGAATTCGAGGTTGTTCATGAATTTCAAAGATGGGGATTACCTAGGAGATTAATGATTTGTTAAGTGGACATTGTGAATAGATCAGTGAATTATATGGGCGGTTATAAAGGCTTGATAATCTCTATGATTGATTTGGGTCCATAGTGTGTTAATTGTGGAGAATTAGGGGTTATAGCCCTGGCGGTATTCAAGATGAGGCTATGGCCACTATGAAGTTCAGAAATCGCCTTTTGGGTTTTGTAGGTCCATTGGCGTTTCATGAAATTTTATGGGTTAAAATTTTTGGCCATATTCGGATCCATGTTGAGGTGACTTCATAGATGAATTTCAAATGATTAACGGGGTGTATGCACTTTGTTTACAGATTAAGTCCTGGATCGTGGATGGATGATAACTCGTATGTCCCATTAAGAAAGGAATGTGAGTTTGATAGGGGACATGCTTTGTTAAGCTTGTAGCTCTTGGGTAGCATGGTTTTGGAATCCATAAGATTTTAAGTGATGACTAATTAGGGAGACCAATAAATTTCGTGAAAGTACATGGTCAACTGAAGCTGTCAAGTGACCTGGTAAGTATTCCTTGGGGATTGCTGTGGCGGTAAGACGATCAACATGGGAAAGATTTGTAATTCTGAGAATGTAAGTTAAATGGTGTTTTCAGAGACCGGATAGGGTGATTGACACTCATGTCCTTTGGGTTGACCCCTAATGGGTCAGATGAGTTATCGTGAGATGTAATGCCTTTGAGAAATATTAAGGTTGTGTTACTCACGTGTCGTGACTTGTGGGTACCTTTGATATAAGTGGGGAAGAAGTTCAAGATTGGTGGTACCCCCATGTGCAAGACGGATTTAGCTGTTGAAGTTTCGTTTAGAGAACTTATGATGTTGTCCTTGAAGATAACCCTTATCAAGAAATTCAAGGGCCGAAATGATTGTGTCGTTGAGGAAGATAGTCTTATGATTTTTCATGTGGACAAATTTGTCTAAATGATTGGATGATATGATGCCATGTTCTCGAATTGGGAGACAACCGTATTTGATGTTTGGGAGCTAGGAGTTCATAAAATATGAAGTCATAATCGGATTTGGTTCAGTTGGCTCGTTGATGCGCCAACGGGATCTTAAGATTATTAAGTAATCAAATTTTGAGAATTCTGGGTCTATGATGCGGGCTATGTATTTTGGAGAAAATGTTGGTTTGCCAATTACCAATAAAATAGTATGAATGTAAATCATTCCGACTTTAAAGCCTGATTGTGATTTAAGGTTTGCATCAAAACCTTAGTAAAACTTGATTAAATAATCTTTGGGACGTCAAGTTGAATTTGATGTGCCGGTGAAATTTCATTGGGATGATTCATAGTTAGATAGATAATCAGAGCAGCGCAGCGTAAGCGTTGTAGACCCATGGCCTAGAGATTTCTAGTTAAGGTTGAGGTCCCAGTGACCGAATTCCTTCGAGGCTTGGAATGAATTAAAGTGAAAGTTCATTGATCCGTTTGAAGTATCGGATTGGATTGGAATAATGTCCAGCATGATTGCAAGTCGCTTTTGGAATATCTAGGAATCATTATAAGGCCTTCCTAGTGTCGATAGTTGAGAGTCTCGGTAGGCGTCTGAGTTGAGTCGTTCGGGAAGCTGTGGATTTGATTTGGGATGAGGATTATGACAATCAATGCTTGAGGTTCCTAAAAAGGGCATTGTCCGAGGAATGATTTCTAAATGTAAGGAGTTCACCTCGGGTTTGGAAATTCGAGGCTCGTTAAATTTCAAGGACGAAATTTCTTTTAGTGGGGGAGTGTGAGGACCCAAAACCAAAAATGTAATAAATAGATGTGATTAAGGTGATTAATATCAACAAGAGGTTGTGCATGTAATGAAAAAGTGGTAGTTAAAAGTGAAAAGTAGAAAAATGCCCAATTTCAGCAAGCAGCCGAGTGGCGCTTGCTGTGGGCTCGAGCCCTTCTATCGAAAGGAAAAACTAGTGGCGTTTCCCAATCCCTGCCACTCGCTGGCCGCCCGAGCTCCGGTCGAGCGGCAGGCGTAGTATAAAAACGTGCCCAACTCTCTCCTTTTCATTTCAGCACGGCTTTAGGGTTTGAGAAGAGAGAGAGAGAGCGCCGTTCCCAGTGAGAGAAGGGTAGAGAACGAAGCCCGGGAGCCCGAATCCATCCTTGAGCCAGTGATAAAGGTGAAAGCCCGCGACAAGGCAAGTGTACTTCGGACGCTGTATTTCACTGTACTGATTTCTCATGCTTTAAAACCGTTGAAAATGCTCTAAAATGTTGATGTTGCATGATTGAAGTACATGAAGTATATTTCCTTCGATTAATCGGTTAGATTTCATCTTTGTTCATGTTTATGAAAGTGTTTGGCTTCGATTGTATGCTTGAGCATGTGTTATGTGTTTATTTTGACATTGAAAAAACATGGCCAAACCCTAACTCGAAAATTTGGGAATTTGTGGTTTAAATGCATGACTGAGTATATATATTTGGAATTATGGCCTTGATTTCATAAATAAGACTTGTTTAGAGATCGATTTGTGTCCGAAAGTTTTGGTGAAGCACTAAGTATGAAAATGAAAGGGTTTTAATGATATTTAACCGTAGCTCCAGTTATATGAACTCCGGCCTCAGTGTAAAACGAACTTCGGCTTTTAATGAACTCCGTCCTTAAAATGAACTCCGGCCTTGATGTAAAATGAACTCTAGCTTTTAATGAACTCCGTCCCTGAGGAAAATGAACTTCGGCTTTTAAAAGTACTTCATCCCTTTGAGTAAAAAGCAGTCCGGCTTTTTAAGCACTCCGGCTTCTTGGGCACTCCGGCTTTTTAAGAAAAAACACTCTGGCTTCTTGGGCACTCCGTCTTTTTGAGAAAAAGCACTCCGATTTTTGAGTTTACGCACTCCGGCCTTTATGAAAGAAAGAACTCCGGTTTTAAAGGAATGTCACTCCGGTTTTTAAGAAGGAATTTGCACCAAGGTTTTAAGGAAAAAGCACTCCATCCCGTTAGTAAAAAGTACTCTGTCCCGTTAGCGAAAAGCAGTCCGTCCAGTAGTGAAAAGCACTCCGCTAGTGAAAAGCACTCCGTCCAAAAGGTACTCCAGCTTTCTAAGCACTCCGGCTTTTTGAGAAAATGCACTCCGGCTTTTGTTAAAAGAGAACTCCAACTTGTATTGAAAATGAACTCCGGCTTGTATTGAAAATGAATTCTGACTCCAAATTGAAAGTGAACTCCGGCTTTACTGAAAATGGCTTTTAAGAAGGAAGTATTTCTGTTTTCTGTTATTTTGGACCCAGACTGATATGCACTCAAGGTTAGGTTCTCCGGCATGCCTTAGAACTTTCCGGTTGTAATCGAGGATAACTCTGTCCATGGAGTTATTTGTGGTCTGCCCTACCCTCGGGGCGTTACGGTCAGGAGGAAAATTCTGTTACCGGCCTACATTCGGGTGGCACACTGTTCTGATCCCTCGAGATGGGATACTTTTGTTTCTGGCCTTGGATTATGTAGAGTGAACACAATCTATCCTCGATCACTCGCCCCCTCTGCTAGTAGGGTACGCTAGCAAGATCTGTATTGTTCTGCTATGTTAACTGCTTTCTAATTTCTGATTTCTGATTTCTGTTATTGGCTACTGTATTGACTTCTGTTACTGGTTACCGTACTGATTATAGTTTACTGTTACCGATTTCTATTTACCGAGGACTAATTACCGATCTCAGTGGATGATTTCTGTTTACTGATTTCTGATTTATGAAGTATATTACTGTCAAGTATGATTTTTCTGCTTTCTGAATTGCTTTCTGTCTGAATCGTTCTGTTCTGTACCGTTACATGATTGTTCTGCATCATGGTTTTACTGCTCATGTGCATGTACCTTGTTGAGCCTCGGCTTACTGTTTTAGTATTTTTTTCCCTCCGGATGAGATAGTACAGCTGTTATTTGATGAAAATGAGTAGACCAAGAGAAGCTTTTGAAGGTTTTTGAGGACTTAGAGCATTGTGGAGCCGCTTTTGGAAGAGCTTGTGGATGCAAACACCTAGCTAGAAATGTGATTTTTACATACCGATTTCCATGTTTATTGATGTTATAGAACATGTAGATTTTTGTATGAAAAGCTTATGATATGTATGTCGGTAAAAGAAAAAGTTATGCTTCTGCAGGTTCTTAGTTTACTTCCGCTATATATACTCTAGAATTACTGTGCAGGTCCTAGATGGCATCTCGTTATTAAACTGTTAAAGTAGTAAATATTTTTATAGATTTGTGCCATGGATGGCACCTGTGATCCTATGAATGTTTGTTATAGGAATTGTGAATGATGGATAATTGTGTTTCTATTTGACGGAAGCTTTTGATGACAAAAAAAATCCGTTCTGTCACAGTTATTGTTCACTCGAGGCAATCTAGAATTTTGCATGATTCTACCTTATTTAAATGTTATGTAAGCTATATTTATTTACATATGTATATTTATGTGCTCCGAAAAAGTATGTTTGTGATCCGTTTGTAAAGGAAACGTTGTCCGGAAGCCCCTAAAATTATATTTGTCTCTCAGTGGTAAGAAATCCTATTCTTTCCTATGCTTTATGATGTTTATGTACATAAACTAAGTCGTAAAAATATTTAAATCCAAAAATAAGATAAAATTATGACAGTATTCAGAGAAAAATTTCATAATTGGTTATATGATTGATTTCTTCTCTCAGATAGAGATATTATGAAAGAAGTATGGTGGACCTCCCAAAAAAAGAATAAGAAATTATGAACTAGGACTACTGATTCATGTTTTGGAGGGCAATATCCCTTGACATGCCATTGGTATGACAGTAGAGACTCAAGGACTGTCCTGACCGCGTATTGTAGCAGGTGATACTTTTAGCAAGATTTAAGATATTATTGTGGAAGGACGATGACTGCCTTTGGGCCCCGGGGGACATGGGGGCATATGTGATTTGTTTGGCACACCTTTGGGTAGATAATAGGAGCGTTTGACCTTAAATCATGAGGTTATTATGATTCTTTTCTCGTTCTGCCGTACCTTTAGTTAGTAAGGCTTTCTAATCCTGATCCGTAAACATTAATAACAATTCTAAAAAGTGCATTAAATTATATTTCATATCTCCACGTATCATCTTACAATACTTCCATCCTATTTCATGTTTCATTTGAATATATATTGTTGATTATTTGTTTATGATGCAATTGTTGAGCTATTAACTTACTCTTACTTCTTCTTCCTTCCAGATAAGCACGCTTTTATGCCAGATGAGACTGAGTAGGTCATAGGAGCAGGATAGGCCACAAATCTTGCATTGTAGAGTTTTTGGGACTTAGTTTATGATATTTTGTATGTCTTGGAATGCATTGTATTATGTTAGATACGCATATGTATATTGATGTAACTGTATTATATTGATGGATTTGTAGCTTAATTTCACTATATATTAATGGATGTAGTAGTTTCTGTAGGTTTTATCGTTATATTTGGTACCTAGTGGCATCTCATCTAAACCGGTGTTGTACCCTAAGTTATAACGTTGATGCCACATGTTGTCTATTTGTGACAGTTGGGATCTTATGTATGTGTTGTATATGTATTGTGGATATTGTATAGGGATTTATGAAGGTTTCATATTTAGCGGGTGTCATTTTATAGATAAAACTCTGTCAAATTTTTAATAAAAATAGGGTCCGTCCTAGTTGGTATAAGAGAAACAAGATCCCTTATGTTTAATTTGAATCGTATGCGGAAGCTTAGATTAGATTAAAATTGATCGAATAAGTAGATGTAGACATATGACGATTTAGTTAGATCATATAGTTCTAGTTATCGTAGTCCAATTACTTAGGCTAGCATTAAGTTAGGATCGGCAGTTAAGTTCTGTTATCTCGCTTATAAAGTCCTAGTTAGTGTCTGAAGCGTGACCTAACCAGCATTGTTTCGATATCAAGAACGATATTAGCATTGGCTCTCAGACAAGGGTTTACTGGCGGTAGTGGTCAACCATAAGGTCAAGAGGAGCTATAGGGAGGCACCTTGAGGTTTAAATTTGGTTGGTGCCGATTTAGTGTTTTAATTGATCTATATTGATTCGAGGCTTAGGTTAATTGAATTTGGTTCGAAGTTTATGTTTGATCTGCTCTCGGTTGAGATCCTCAAGTTAGTAATTTGCTAAGAAGGAATACTTGATTAATATATCAAGTATGACGGATAAGGTGGAATTAATAGCTTGAGGTTACTATAACTTGGAGTTAATTTCTGATGTTAACAAATCCAACGATGTTGATTTATAATCGATTTAGTAATGCTTAAGTGCTTAAACTTTTGAATGGCTCCGATCCTATAGGGGTTGAGATATGGATCCTAAGAATTAAGATGATATTACAGTTATGCAATGTTCGGAGAAAGATAAGGTAATGTTGCCCCATGTCAGACAGGAGGTGAAGTCGACCTCAAGTTGTTGACATGAAAAGAATCATGGGCCTCGAGGATAAAAAGATATCATAGGATTTGTTCATGGATACTCTATGGATGAGTATCTTGTTTCGATGGGATTTTTGGGAGCATGTTTTAATTATGGATAGTTTGGCCACATGATTAGGGATTATCCTTATCCCATGGGTCAGACAGTTAAGAAGCCTAGTACCTTGGATCGAGGCTTCACAGTGATAACACGAAGTGTAGAAGTGACATGCATTGTGGTGGGAGATAAGGTTCCCGGATCTTAATGTTTTGTTATATGTGTTACTTTGAGATCCAAAATCTATATTTTATTGTTGTTTCCTAAGCTTATTTATTTATCTGAGGATTGTAAGCCTTATACTAGTTGTATCGAGGTCTATAATATTTCCTCGGGTTTATAAATATGATTGGTTGGGCTGATTTAATTACCCTGTGGTGCTAAAGCTCGATATGATATTGAGGATGTCTTGATTGGTGAGTTGCCACGCTAGCACGAATTATGGCGGTAGGATATGATACTTGCCATCAAGTTGTAAAATTTTGAAAATGAAGCATAGTTGATGAAGTGGCAACAAACTGGTATCATTTTGCCTACAAGTCGATCAATGAATATAAGTGCCAAGTTTACTTAACATGCAAGACTACACTTAGGCGTCGTTTTGTGGTCAATAAGGAGATTGGGTTTTGTAAGTATTTGAGGATATTTCTTAGAGAAAAGGATTAGCCGAATTATCTCCTAATTGTTATATTGATGGTTGCTTTAGAGTTGTACTAGGATTGGCACCAATTTTGAGGACTCTGCATAAAATCGATGAGTCGTTGACTGAGTGTTTTACCGTGAGGTGTTTCAGTGCTTTTAAGATGAACAAGATGAACTAATAAGGTTAATTGTGGATGACTAAAAATCTGGTTGCTCAGGAGATGAATGATTTGATAAGCGAGCATCGTGAATTAATAGGGAATTCATGTGGTTTGTTGCAAGGACTTGATAATTTCTATGATCGATCTATATCCATCATGTTGTCAATTGAGGATAATCGAGAATTGTGCCTAAGGTAGCCTTTAGAATTAAGATATAACCGTTATCAGTTCTAGTAACGCCATTTGGTTTTGTAGGGTCGTGGACATTTTATGGGTTTTATGCATGGGATCTTTTGGTCATATTTAGGTCAATTTCGTGATGACCTCATTGATGAATTCAAAGGATCATGGGTGTATGGGCTCTGTTGAGGACTACATCATGGGTTGTGAACGACAGTTAACCGTGTGCTCAAGTAAGAAAAGAATATAAGTTTGGTTAGGAGAAGTGTTATGTCGGGCATATGATTTCTCTGATAACATGAATGCGGTTCCTCAGAGTTGGGAGAGATGGCTTATTCGAGGAGGATTCATTGATGTCTCGAAGGTGTGTGGCTTCTTGGGTTTTGCTGAACCTGAAAGGGTAATTTGATAAGTGTTTCTTGAGAATAGTAGTGTCGTAAGGTGTTTGGCTTAGAAGTAATTGGTAGTTATCAAAAGGCAGTATGCGGGGATAACTTTCAAGGAATGAAGGGTAATTGTTGGCCATGTTGTTTGGGTTGATCCATGATGAGCCTAATTAGTTACGGTAGAATGTAATCCTTTTGAAGAAGCTCTAAGATTGTGTTTCTTATGACTTGTATGGGTGGTTTCCCTTGGTTATGAGGGTGGAAAAGTCTATAATCAAATTTACCCACCTATAGTTTGGGATTGGCCATTGAGGTCCTTGCTCTCAGGATTTGTAGGGTGCCTATAGAGATAGTTATTATTTAATGATTTTAAAGGACTGAGAGGTTATCTCTCAGGAAAAGAAGACCACGCGACTGTGCAAATGGGTTAATCTGCCTAAGGATCAGAAGGTGTATTTTGGTGTCCTTCAAGGAAGGTGAACCTTATTGCTAATAATCGGATGCTAGGAATTTTCGGTTAGGATATTTCTTATGCTCCATAGGAGATGTTTTAGGATGAATCTCGAGTTGCTCCTAATATTCAAGTGAATGGGATGCTTTGCTTTTGGTTTTAGGAGGAAGAGTAGTATTCATAGACTTGAGATTTTAGAACTTTGGGAAGAAAAGCCATCACCATTTCAATTTCAAAGATGTTAGGGCAGTAAGAATTATGGGTACTGTTTGGGTAATCGTGGTATGGGTTGACAAGGACGGCCCATTTATTCTGAATTTGGGGTGATACGACCGGAATGTATTGGTTGGCTCATTGGTAAGCCAACAAAACAATAAGTTTGGTATGTATTCGAGTTTGAGGTTTTGGGTGATTGCTCAATTGCGTTACCTAGGTTAATTTTAATTTAAGGATTTTGGGCTTTACCTTAATCATATCGATGTCCTTAGGATTTTTCTTAGGTTTATAGCTGCAAGGTAACTGTAAGGTTCCGGATTTGTGAACCCGTAAATTAAGAGATGATTAGTATGTTAATGATCAATACTAATCTTATGGGATGATTAAGGTTTGGTATCAGAAGAAAAATCGGGAAATTATTCGGGTCCGGGCTGCCGAAGCCCTGCGAGCAGGCTTGCGCCTGATGGACGCTCGAGCCGAGGCTCGAGCGGAGAAAGCAGAACCGACCCGTGGGCTGGCCGCTCGCCAGCCGCTCGATGGGGCGCTCGAGCGGATAAACCAGAACCTCCCGTATTCTGGCCACTCGCCAGCCGCTCGATAGGGCGCTCGACTGGGCAGTCCAGATCTTAGTACGGCAAGATGTGGATTTCGAGGTTGAAGATATCATTGTGGTGACCTCATGTCTGATAGAAGATATGGTGTGTTGCCCCGTGATAGATGGGAAGTGAAATTGACCTTGGATGGTTGACGTGAGAGAGTTCTTGGATTAATGTTGGTGTCAATGAGACTCTTGGGAGCATGTCTCAATAGTGGACAGTCCAATCGTAAGATTTAAGGATATCTTTAGTCCTGGTCAGGTGGTGAAAAGGTTTGGTGTTTTAAATCGGAGTCCTAAGGTATGAACCCAAGTGTTAGTGCCACCTGTCGTGGCGAGATGTGAGGTTCTTGGGTTTAGTATTGTGACCTGATGTTGTCTTGAGGATTCCAAACCCATGTTGGGATTGTGGTTGAGATTGTGTAATTGGGAGAACCTAGGCTTGGCAGTAGTGTCAAGGGCGACCTAGTATTCGGAAAGGCAAAAAGGAAATATGGCAATGGCTATTCATGGATGAATCTTGGACGAATGCCTTTCCGAAGAGATTTTGAAACTAGGATCTAAGTTATAGATAGTACGGGTGTTGGATTGGGAATGGTTGTATCCTCTGATCTTGGAATGAGGAAATCCAGCACCGTAGGATCAGAGTTCGGCGGTGATGGTGCATGCAGAAATATGTGGATTGCCAAGTTGGGAGATGAAATTTCTCAAGCGTGATGTCACAGCACTTGCTTCTTGGGGACCCCGAGTATGTTTATGGTTTTGTGATTCCAGGGGTTTAGGATCCAAGTTCATTGCAAGTGGTATCGAGATTGTGATATTTTGGAGCTTGTGAATATGATTGGTTGGGTTAACCTGAATCGTCTTGGGGTTTCAATCCTGTTGTGACGTTTAAAGGTTTCAGTCAGTAAGTTATTGGGTCGATTGCCTAGTAATTGAATCGTGCGATTTTGGGTATAAACTTGAGGTAGTTAAAGTGTTAAGCCATGATCTGATCCTAATAGTAGTTCGGTGGACGAACTGCAGTGCTAATTTGGTCGGATCGGTAAAAGATAACACCCAACAATCAGGTTGTGGGATTTGAAGCATGAGTTTGAATTGATCGAGGTATCAAGAAATTGA
>JAODPA010067191.1:0-10653 GCA_025585075.1 Nepenthes mirabilis
ATATAATTTGATAAGTTTATCATAAAATTGGACATGAATCTATTGGATCCTATGTCAAGGCCCACGAGTAATGTCAAGGCCCACTAAAGATATCGAGCCCAGCCCAATTGGGTAGGGGGCATACGTAGCACCCCGCTGGTAGAAAACGACGAGCGCCCTACAGTGCACTAATGGGTTGCCGGAAAGCCAACAGGAAAGGGAAAAAACCAGCCAATGGAGAAGTGGTTGGCACTATGCCAACGGCTCAAGGAGCTGCCGATAAATAACTAGTCAATCCCAACTCAGGGGAAGACCAGGCATGGCCGGCAGCGATCAGGGGCCTGTCCGTCACGGCAAAACGACAGCCGACATGACCGGCGGTCAGCGACAGCGATCAGAGGCAAGGAAGCCCTAGCAACGGGCATTTTGGCGCCCAAAGTCCACTAGGGAAGAGCCTATAAGAGCTCCCGCTCCCCACAGAGAGAGGGATTCGAACCCTGATCCTTCCATCTTAGAACAGATCACAAGAGAGAAAGAAATCGAGCTGAGATAAGACTCACTTCCTGTGGCCACGAGCGAGCCCACTTCTCTCACGATCATCATCCCCAAGTCTATTCAGGCAGCGGGAAGTTAGCCACCCACAGTGGTGCATTAAGAAAGCCAGGCCTTCCAACCCTTGCTCATTGCATTCTCCACGCTAAAACATACACATCACTCATGTCTCATCAGCATCCGTCCACACACTGCTCACCGCGTGCGCCGTTTCCGTTCGTTGCGGGAACCCGCTGACTTGAGCACCGGAGTGGCCATGGTGGGAGAAATCTCGCCGGACCTCTGACCTCTTGTTTATTGTTTGTATTGTGCAGGTCCAGGTTTAGAGTTATGGAGATCGGACCCTCAGCCTGACGCTACCACGTGCTTAGGAATCCGAAGGCTCCCTAATCCGTTCGGCGACCGCATACCCGGGACGCAACATTAGCGCCGTCTATGGGAAATTGACGAGAAGCCTAGTGTTTCTTTCCCACTTCCCTTCCGAAGAAAAGAAAATGGTAAACACCAGAGCGCAAGCTAGTGCTCCAGCAATGGACGTCGTTGCCCAAAACGAAGATCACCCTGTCGGGAACCAAGAAAATGCCCGTCCAGAGCCTGACGTCCACCGCTTGGCCGTGGACGTGGGCGACATAAAGCTAGTCCTCCACGCCCTGTGCGAGCATATGGGAACTCCTTGGCCGGGGGCTGCCCCTCCAGCATCTCAGGCCTCCTCCTCCTCCAGGAGAGCGAAACGCCGTGCAGCGGCCCTCAGGAGAGGATCCCACCAGCCCAATCACGCTGCGGCCCAAGCTATCCCTAATGAAAATGACCCTAACGAAGCGGAAAGCCATCCCAACAGCAGCGATCGGGGGGACAGCCGTGAGCGATGTTACCCCCGCAACTCACGCAGCTACGGAAGGCCGACTGCGGCGGGTTCCAATAGCGAACGGCTCCCTCAAACGGAGAGCCGGCGTCACCAACAAACTTAACCACATCTCCAGGACCACACGGAGGTCCGTGATGTTATCAACCTGCGGAGAGGCGCCACCGACCCGTCGATGGAGGAGAAAGTCAAAGTGTTGTGGGACATCCTGCATAAGGAGAGGCCCACGCGATCATCCACCGACCTTCGGAGATCACCCTTCGCTATGGACTTGCGGACCCAGCCGTTGCCGAACAAGTTCAAGATGCCGGTCCTGGAGGGGTACGACGGAAGCAAGGACCCAATGGACCATCTCAACTGCTTCCGTACCCATTTGTCCCTGCAAGGCACAAGCGAGGCCCTGATGTGCCAGTGCTTTCCCGTCACCCTCAGGGGGGACGCGTTGCTCCGGTTCCATGGTCTTCCTCCAAATTCCATATGCTCATTCGACGAGCTAGCAGACAGCTTCCTGAGCCAGTTTCCCTCCAGCCGCAGAGAGGAAAGGCAACCGTGGCACTTGGTCTGCCTCCGCCAGAAGTCGGACGAAAGCCTGAAGTGATTCCTCGACCATTTCATCAACGAGGCGCAGCGGATTCCCCAGCTCTCAGATGAGCTGAAGCTCAACGCATTCGTTGCCACGCTGGCGGCGGGGGATTTCTTCAAACACCTGTCGCACCAGCGCCCTCAAACCTTCTGGGAGGCTGAGGCCATTGCCAGGGCGTATATCACGACCGAAAAGGCCAATGAGGCAAAGCGCCCTGAGCGAGCGGACCTGCCCCCGAAGCCGCCAGGACTACTGGCGGGCGAAAGAGGGACGGCAACAGCCACCGCTTCCCCGAGCGTCGTAAGCAGCAGCAGCCTCCACCGGGGCCCAGAAAGGATTTCGGACGGACATCCCTGACTCCCTCGAACGACAACCGTACCAATATCCTGATACAGATCCAGGATGAGAAGTTCTTTAAGTGGCCGAAAATGCCAAAGGGTCCCAGCAGCAGCGACCACATCAAGTACTGTCAATACCACCACTGCCTGGGACACTCGACTGAGAACTGTTGGACCCTGCAGCAGAAGATAAATGACCTGATTCACCGCGGACACCTCAAACGGTTCTTGAAGAGTTCGGTGCAGTGGCCCGCAACCTCAGATGGTGAGGCCAGCGAGCCTCCGAGGGCCCACACGGCTGTCGGCGTGGTCAACATGATCTCCTCTGCTGCTGCCATTGACGCGGGCGTCGAAAGCCGAAGCCAACTTCCAGCAACAAGCGAACAAGGATAGGGGATTGGGATGATGTCATTAGCTTTAGTAGTGACGATATGGCACATGTAACCTCCCCCATACCGATCTCCTCGTTGTATCTGCCCTCGTTTCAAACGGTGGAGGTGACTATCAACTGAAACGAGTTTTTATTGATAATAAAAGTCCACAAAATTTATTGTATCTCAACGCCTTCTTTAAACTTAGATTGAAACGAAGCCAGATGAAAGCTATCGGCGGACCCTTATACGGTCTGGACAATGAACCGATCCCCGTACAGGGAATAGTCCGGCTCGAGGTCACTTTGGGAACCCACCTGCGCTCCGTGACGCGAGAGCTGGCGTTCCTCGTCGTTGACCTACCGTCTGTCTACAACGCCATATTGGGCAGACCCTTCCTCATGACCTCTGGAGCCATGACGTCAATCCCACACCTAAAGGTGAAGTTTCCCATACCGTGGGGCATGTGAGAAGTTCTCGGAGACCAGGAGATGGAGCGAACGTGCTACCTATCCCAGATCAATCCCGCAGTGCCATGCTACCCGAACGAAGATCTTGACCTTCATGACGAAACCCTGCTGCAACAGGCTCTGTTGGAAGAAGCCACCGAAGTGGTCCCTTTAAATCTTTCCGAACCGAAAAGGTGCGTCAACATGGGTAGATCTCTCCAGCCCACAGAATGCGACCAGCTGATTACCTTCCTTAGGGCCAACTGCGACGTGTTTGCCTGGGTTCCTGCTGACATGCCCGGGATACCGGCCGAAGTGATTGTCCACAAGCTCGGCCTTGACTCAATCCAAAAGCCGGTTCGGTAGAAGCGCAGGAACCACTCCATTGACAAGTTGGTCGCCATAAAGGAAGAAGTGAGGTGACTCCTGGACGCGGGATTCATCTGAAAAGTTCAATATCCGGAGTGGCTATCCAACATCCTGCCAGTGAAGAAGAGCAACGGCAAGTGACGAATGTGCGTCGACTTCACTGACGTAAATAAGGCTTGCCCCCAGGACAGTTTTCCTCTCACCAGGATCGACCAACTCATGGACTCCACGTCCGGCAAGTGATTCACGAAATCCTGCCGCGATCTCCGCATCAAACTGATACACACGTCCGTGGCCCATCCCCAGGCCAACGGACAGGTTGAGGTCCCCAACCGCACGTTGTTGCACGGATTGAAGACCAAACTGGAAGACGCAGGGGGCTCCTGGATCGAAGAGTTACCATCCGTGCTCTGGTCGTATCGGACGACTCCGCGGGAGCCGATGAGAGAAACGCCTTTCAACCTCTGTTTCAGGGCTAAGGCTGTGGTCTCCGTGGAGGTGGGGATGCCAAGCCTACGGATCGAGTACTTCAACCTAGCCACCAACGCACAGAGGCTCCGGGAAAGCTTAGACCTGCTCTCAGAGGTTCGAGATGTGGCACAACAGCGGATCGTAGCCTATCAGCAGCACGTCGCGCGGTACTACAACAAGCGGGTGAAAGCACGGCCTCTTGAAGTTGGAGATCTAGTCCTCCGGAGCGGAGAGGCGGCCAAAAAGACCCCGAATAGGAATAAATTCTCCCCTGGATGGGAGGGTCCGTTCCTCGTCTCCACAATCCTCCGGAGAAGAGCGTACAAGTTGCGCGCTTAGAACGGCAAACTGGTCCCGCGGACTTGGAACGCCGCCAATTTAAGGAAGTATTACCAGTAATGCCACGTCAACCCAAGTAAGACATGCACGTGCACCATAGTGAATACTTGTACATGCGTAATACTTTTTGTTAATAAAATCACTTTTCCTATTATTCTGCATCTCCATTTGGGTGAATTGTTGACATGTATGACATTCTTAAACCAAAACGACCTAGATTGCCCCTAAATCGGTAGGACAATTGTCCGTCCGTAAAGCAAACCCTTGGTCGTGCGCCAGGTGGCCCGCAAGGGGCCATAAAGAATCTTTCCCGAGCGGCGAGCAAGTTTGAAAGGGCATACATCTATTATGGCTCTATGCCAATCGACCCAGGACGTCAAAGCATTAGGCCAAGGGACTTTAGAAGCTTCCCAATTCTTAGCCAACAAAAACCTTAGGGGGAAAATATCGCAGGCGTGCGGCGACCTTTTCACGCAGAAGAGAGCACCCTCAGTTTACAATGGTCGAGGGCTAGGACCTTAAACATGGTGATTACGACGCCTTGAGCAGGGGCCACACACCTCCAATGTATACCGCGCGACTAAGGCCTAGACCCAGAACCCGGTGGCCGTGGCCTAAAAACCCGGACGCCCCTTTGTTGTGGCTCCACAGGACTTGTGACGACATCCGCCTTATCGGATCGAGCTTCCCATCAAACACGTGAGTTGCGATGACATCCTCTGACAAATGACGAGCACAGCGCAAGAAGGCACCTGGATAGGGCCTTAGTGACAATAGCTCTGCGAGCTTAGCATTCAAGTACGGAACATGATCCCACAGATCACATTCAATGAAAGGTGTGGACAGCATACCGCATCAGAAGGGAACAAATACGAAAGAAGAAGAAGCCACTGTTTATTCATTTACCAGAAACAAGTGAAATACAGAAGTAAGGAATAATGACAAAGGGTGACCAAGCAGCCTATACAGACAATGACTACTCAGGAGGACGAGACGGACCGGCCTCCTCAAAAAAGTTCCTCAGGCGGGACGCCTCCTTGATCCCGGCATTTTTCGGATGAAAAAATCCTTTCGGTACATCAGGAGCCACCAGGGAAGCGATCTTGCGACACAAGCGAATACCGTCCCAATAACGATTCACCAGCAAGAGCTGCGACTCCAATGGAGTAAGCCGACCAACCATATCTCTGGTCAAGCGTGGGTTATCGTCCTCCAGAGCAACGAGCAGGGTTTCCTCTTGCTCCACTTTCCACTGCAAGCGCCTGATCTTCTCTAGCGCCCGTTCGCTGTCTCCTCGAAGGAAAGCGACCCGGGCTCTTGAGTGATGGATGGCCTACTGCCCGCGACGGAAGCCTCCGTGGAGGAGGGCGACCAGCTCGTCAAAAGGATCAGTATCTCCAGAAGCCTGCAAAGAAGAAGACGTTAGAGGAATCCCTAAAACATGCAACAGCAGAAAAAGGCCAGATCAAAGCAGCTATACCTGAGAGGGAGCGGCGCTCGGAGAATATGCAAAATACCTAGCGGAGCCCCTTCCTCAAGCTCCTCTCCTTCGCCCGCTGGGGCCAAGCTAGCTGGAAGGGTGGCAGCCGCAGGTGCGCTCGGGGGCTCTATCCCCGAAGATGTCCCGACTGCCCCTGCACTAGCTCCCGACGAATCAGCGACCAACGCGACTCCTTCCTCCGATGATGAAGCTATGTCCTCGAGAATCCCACCCTCCGAAATGGGCTCCACAAAAATAACAGTCGGCTCCGCAAGTCCCCCTGTCTCCGACGTTGGCGCAGGCGCAGCTGAGCGTGACCCATCTAGGTCATCAGGGTCCAAAACGTCACCCGCCATTTCTGGAGCAGCGTCCACGAATACTTCGGCAATAGAATGCACGAGAAGCCCCCCAGCGGGTTGAGACTCCACCTCGTAGACTTTGAACACAGCTAGCCCCGCAGCCGAAGTCGACGACGGTCCAGCAGTCTCCCCCTAGTGGCCCGTGCTCGTAGCCGCCTTCGGGATTGAACTCCGAACCTCAACAGTAGAGCTGGCAGCTTGTCTTGGGGACCTCCGAGTTGAAGTCCCTCCGGCCTTCTTCAACCTCTTTAGGGGAGCCTCAACTTCATCATCGTTCGAGGACGACTCCAACAACGAGCAGCTCTCCTCCTCATCCCCTTCGGATGATCGGCGGGCGGCAGCACCCCCAGGTTCTCTCTTGCCAGGACCGGCGACTCTCCATCCCGACGAAGGCCCCCACTTGGAGGCCTTGAATGTGATAGACGTCAAAAAATAACCCTAGATGGAGAACTTTGCCTCCTAAGATTGGATGGCGGTGATCAACTCCGCCGCCTCCACAGCATCCTCTGCCAGCAGTTTCTCAAGGAAGAACCCTGAAATCGGGCCCCACACGCATGAAAGCTCAAAATCAGAGGGGTCTTGCAGGAAGAAGAATCGATCCTTCCAGCCCTTCACCGAATCGGGATTGGTTCCACAAAAATAGAAACCCGTCTTCGGCGACATCGACACCCAGTCATTCGACTCTGTGAAGCGAAAAATCAGCCTCGCGGCCTTGGCGTCGAAAGAGCCGCCATGGAGGTGAGCGAAGATGCACAGGGACACCAAGTCACGTAAAGAGTTGGGATGGAGCCTCGCCACTGTGACTCTCAACGCATCCACCAGCGCGTACAGCGTACACAACATGGGATAACGAAGCCCCCCTCTTAGGTGGTGCTCGTAGACTGTGACGTAGCTCGCTGGGGGGGCGCTGGCTCTATCCAAGGTACCAGGAGCACGGTAAACCCATCGCTGGGGATGCCATAATCTACCATAAGGACGGCAATAGCACTCACCGTCAGGACGGATTTCGTGTTGTGAACGCCAATGCGACTCACCCTAGGGGCTTGGGAAGAAGAACTCTCTCTCTCTTTTTTGCCATGTCTCACTCTCAACGTGGGTTAGCAACAGGAAGAATCACAGCAAGAGAAAAAAGCCGTCCCGGTTGGTTTAAATAAGCGACGGAAGAACAGCAGGCGGGAAACCTAAGCGACGCCCCACCGCGAGTGAATGGGTCACGTGCCAGCTTCGTAGCGCATCGCAGGGCCCAAACCGTAATTATGGCCAGGCGCCAGACTAACAAGCGCGTCGTTTTAGCCGCCTGACAGAAATCCACGCTGGCGCCTCCGCATTAAATGAGGGCTCACGATAGCGAAGCCCACTAAGGGGCGCACGGGAATATAAAACAAAAGACGAAAATCCAGAAACGAAGATTGCGAAGGATGAAGCAGTATGGCAAAACGAAGAATTTCATTACATCAGCAGATCTTATTACAACAGCCATATAAAAAAAAGAGAAGAGAAAACTTGACGATAATGGTGGCAGTCACCTACCGTGGTAGCTGTTTGCTAGCGATCCGCACAGCCTGTAGAAGAGCTTGAGGCAGGGTAATCAATTAGCTGCACGCGCGTTCAGGCGCTGAAGTTGCGGGGGTCCAAGACGCCGACGCGGAAGTTCGGATCCTCTAGTGAGGCCAGCCTCCAGCTGAGTCAGATCGCATCTTGGTAATTCCTCTCCAGAGCAGGATCAACTTCCTCCGGCAGAAGCCTTGCCCACAGCTCTGTCCGCAACCTCGCGACCTCAGCCCCATGCTGTCGCTGCAGTTGTCCATTCTCCTCTTCAAGGGCCCGTATGCGGGCTTGAGTCACCACATTGGAGCCGGCGAGACGCGAAGCCCTGGCTTCCGATTCAGCCCATGCGTCCTCCCAATGCGCCGCATGAGCCCTAAACTGCTCCACCTTAGCCATCGCGGCTTGCACGCACGCTTCCGCGCTCTCGAGCCTCCTGGTGGTTTGCTGGAGTGAGAGGTCCCTCCTCCCTGGAGCGTGTTCCCGGGAGGAACCAAAACCTTCTATCCTCTTGAAACCCGGAGGCACCCGTAGAAATCGAACAGGGCCCACGACAGTGGCTTCAGAGTGAGCCCCTCCTGGTGCATCGGCTCCCGAAGCCCTGGGAACGTGAGAGCCAGACTTTAACTCGTCAGAAGAACGCTCCGATTCGTATGATGAATCCTCCATCGAACTCGTGGTGAGAACACACAGGGGAAAAATGAGCAACTACCGAATACACAAGCGCGGGAAGATGTGAAAATCCAAAGCAAAATAGCACATTTCAATAGGCATATTTTTCTCCTGAAAACGGCGGCGCTATAAGGACAGAAAGCGCCAGAGCTCAGCCAACGGGCACCCTCTACGTGGAAAGTCCCTGAGGCCTCGCGCGTTCCCTAGACTGGTCATTATGGCGATGCGCCTCCTGACTTGATGAGCACTTAATGCGCCAGACAAGCCAAGGGACATGACCGTCAACAGTAGCCACTCCATTCCCACAGGACTGGACGTAGATCGCCAGGGAAAAATGCTCAATTAGGAAAAAAAAGCATGCACAAAGAAAAGGAAAAGATGAAGGCAAAAAAGGGCTACTTCTTTCATTAATCAATACTTTCTTACAAAGTATAAGATCTACAGCGACAATAGTGTGAGAAAGGCGAAGAAAGATGACGGTGCGAGGCCCCGGGTCCCTCGTGACAGCCCTAGATGAGCTTGGGGGACGTGATCTACATAAGATCCCCACGGGCAGGAGCCGCCGGTAGTTCACCAAGCGAGTGGAGGCGGCCACGAGGAGCACCCCCCGAGATGGAACCCGCCGTAGCGCGATCCATCAGGGCGGGATCAGCACCGAGGTAGGAAAGCACTCAAGGGAAGTAGGGGAAGCATCCTGCGACTCCCTCACTGAGGCTCCGGCCTCTCCCCCTACATGGTTTGTGCTCGAACTCAGTGAGGACGAGACCATGAGCGATGCCCTCCGCCGGCGGGAAACATCCCCGCGGAGGTTCCGCCACGGCCCCACTGCACTCTAGGTGAGCCACAACCCGGAGAGGGCGTACACGACGATAGCAGAGTGGCCGAGCCACCCTCGTTAGCATGAGGAGCGGACTGCGACACGGGAGTTATAGCGGTCTTCGTCAAGGACTTCGAGCATCCAGCTAAGCCATCCAACTCCTTCTCGGACCCCCGCTAAGGGCGGGGTGAGCCAGAATTTTTTCATTGCTTCTCCAAAGGTAGCCAAGGGATGTGCTCCACTAGCTAAGGAGCCCTCTTATTTATGAGCAAGATAGGAGCCATTCACTTGCCGAGCGAAGCACGCTTCCCGGCGAATGTCTTTCACGGAATAGGAAAGACCCTTAATCAGACGCAACCCTGGGCGTGCGAATCTTACCAATCAGGGCAACGAGTCACGATAGCGTCAGAAAAGCCTGCGCAGTCTCCTGGGGAAGGCACGAGTTCAGAAAATGACAAACGGTGGCACGGCACGAGGAAGGCTGTGAGGCCACAGAGTGGACCCAAGGAACATGCCAGGGCCGACCACTAGCATGGGGGGCTAGTATTGGGTCCTATGTCAAAGCCCACGAGCAATGTCAAGGCCTACCAAAGATATCGAGCCCAGCCCAACTGCGCAGGGGGCATACGTGGCACCCCGCTGGCAGAAAATGACGAGTGCCCTGCAACGCATTAATGGGCTGCAGGAAAGCCAACACGAGAGAGGAAAAGCCAGCCAATGGAGAAGCGGCTAGCACTGTGCCAACGGCTTAGGCAGCCACCCACAGATAACCAGCCAATCCCAACTCAGGGAAAGACTAGGCGTGGACAGCAGCGCTCAGGGGCCTGCCCGCCAACGCAAAACGACAGCCGACATGATCGGCGGTCAGCGACAGCGACCAGAGGCAACGAAGCCCTAGCAACGGGCATTCTGGCTCCTAGAGTCCACTGGGGAGGAGCCTATAAGAGCTCCCACTCCCCACAGAGAGAGGGATTCGAACCCTGATCCTTCCATCTCAGAACAGATCATAGGAGAGAAAGCAATCGAGCTGAGATAAGACTCACTTCCTGTGGCCACGAGCGAGCTCGCTTCTCTCACGTTCATCATCCTCAAGTCTATTCAGGCAGCAGGAAGTTAGCCATCCACTGTGGTGCATTAAGGAAGTCAGGCCTTCCACAACCTGCTCATTGCATCCTCTAGCTAAAACATACACATCACTCACGTCTCATCAGCATCCGTCCGCGCACCGCTCACTGCGTGCGCCATTTCTGTTCGTTGCGGGAACTCGCTGACTTGAGCGTCGGAGTGGCCGTGGTGGGAGAAATCCCGCCGGACCTCTGACCTCTTATTTATTGTTTGTGTTGTGCTGGTCCAGATTTAGAGTTACGGAGACCAAACCCTCAGCCTGACGCTACCACGTGCTTAAGAATCCGAAGGCTCCCTAATCCGTACGGCAATCGCGGACCCGGGACGTAACAATTATATATA